>QTSX02000834.1:0-251798 GCA_014839935.2 Entomophthora muscae | reverse complement strand
ATTGTGAGTCAATGGATAGTAGGAACATGATTGATGATCACACGGCTGGATGGAAGAGGGGGTGGCTTGATCCTGATAATGATTCAAGCGCCAAATCAAGATATCCACCGTGAAGGATCATCATCTGTTCATGTTGATAGATTTGGTAATTTGAGTTGACTTCCTAGTCTGGCTTTGGGTGACCAGATAATTGGATTGCGGGTCACAAACCCGCTTGGTTGGAACCTTGTTGGCGGGTTGAGCCTGCAGTTTTGACAGTATCTTACAATATACAGGGGACGCTTGGTGAGTTGCCCCTTGACGTATCTAACAACATGGAACAATTTGATGGCAATATCAAATTACAGGCACTTCCTCCTAATTAGGAGCGCTACCAATTTGACCTGCTGATCCTTGCACAAGTTATTCCTTGCTTTAGCACTTACATGGAACACGCCACTATGCCACCCCCTTGTGGCCTTTTGGCTTTCCCAATACAGTATATTAATAACAATATTCTACAATAAACAATACCTTATTCTATTCATTCTTGTCCTTTCTATTGGACTGTTGTCTTCCCCAATCAAATACTGAACTCTAATTAGTTCAGTTGCAACAGTAGTAGCAGCGGCAGGTTGACAATCTACCTAAAAGAAAAATTCCCCCCAAGAAAGGAAGGAGTACGGGCCGTATGGCTACTCCCCATCAAGAGACTTTCCTGCCAATCCCCAAGGGGGCATCCCTAAAGGATATGTTGTCTACCAAGATTAACTGGTACTTACAAGCGTGTGTAACCAACCCTGCCTTAGGCAGCACAACGCAAGTGTCACTCTGCCCCAATCAGATCTTTTTCAAACCATGTTAAACTTCCAGCTTGAGTCTTTTGCGGGTGGGGTTGAAGAGGCTGACATTGTCAGTTTGCTTCATTCTACAGAAACCCACCTTTGTATCTATCAAGTGCCTGATTAATGTGGGTTGCCACCGCTTCTGGGCGCCTCACAGGGCCTGCTGCTATGTGGTTCATCAACTGGGCCAGCCAAGAGATGGATGTCACCTGGGTGGCATTCAGGGCCGCCACAAAGTCCCGCTACAGTGAAACCTTCTCACCCATTGTTGTGGGAACTCCTCTCCTGGTCAATAAAACAGACAGGGTCTGTCCCCAAATTTATTGCGGCTTGGCAGTAGGCCCTTGCCACTGCCCCAGAAGCTGTGACTGATGGGAATGCTATGCTCCTTACCTTGATAGTTAATGGGCTCAAATCCCATATCTGCAAGTGGGTTCCCATAGGTTGCTGCACCTCCATTGACAGCTTCTATAAGTACATTGTGAGGGCCAATAGTCAGGCTTCAACAGGCTTCCACAGATTCAATGACGCACCTCCCCAACTTTGTCCCGCACCTAGTAGTGCCCACAACCAAGTAAGCCGCCGCCAGCCCTGCCAACAGGAAAATGGGGTTAAGCGTCCCCACAAGGGGGAAATCCAGCTAGCGCAAATTAAGGACCAGGGAAAAGCCTGGGGGTTGTAGCTACAAGAGGTTCTACAACCCCACTTGATCATTACTCTCAATCTCTCCTTGCAAAAAACCCTGCAACTACAATGGGCATGAAGTTGAAACTCTCAATGTATTCCAGGTCCACAGCAACAACCCCCTCTCTCCAAGCAAGCCAATCTTCAAATAAAGTAACCTGCTTGACCTATGTCTTCAGTTTTTGTGTGAACACCCACAAACTATTGGTAGATACCAGGGCCAACCACACTATGGTTAACCAGGCGTTTGCTGACTCTCAACAATTAGACTGAGTGCCAAGCAGGTTCAAGGCAGTAAAAGTAGCTAACTCCTGCAGAGTTGCAATTACCCATGAGACAGTACCCTTCTCTGTGAGGATGGGGAACGTCCAGGTTAAGCTCTCTGGGCCAATCATGGTAGGGCTTAGCCACAATGTCATTGCTGGCTTTTACCAGCTTTGTCACAACTGTCCCTAGATTGACTGGGATACGTCTGTATTTACCCTCAATAGAAATGGGGTGGGCTTTCAGATATACCCTTTCAAAATGAGCAAGTTGCTTCATTATACTGTGTTTTTCAGAATAATAGAAACAGGCTCATATGATTTCAAAGGGGGAAAACTAGACTTTAACCAGTGCTCAGTCAAGCTATCTGCGCTGAAACACCTGCAGCCCTCCTTTTGACTACTCCACCTCCACCAGCACTTGCCACACTCCTTGAGGAATATAAGGACATTTTCAGTGAAACACTGGACCAAATACCCCCTCCCTTAGAGATCCAGCATGCTGTACAAATGCAAGGGTTGCTTCCCAAAGCATGTCCCCTCTATTACCTGACACCAAAAGAAGACAAAACCCTCCACCAGCGCCTCATGGACGCGCTCCATAAGGGCTTCATCTGTCCCTTGCTCTTGCCATATAGGGCTGCTGTCTTCTTTGTAGCCAAGAAGGACGGGTCCCTTTGCTTGGTCACAGACTACCACACCTTAAAAGAGGTGACTGTTAAAAATAAGTACCCCCCTGCTGTTGATTGACAACCTGTTTGACACGCTCACGGGTGCAAAGGTCTTTAGCAAAATTGATCTCACTGCAGGGTACAATCAGATCTGCAATGCACCAGGGGATGAAGCAAAAACTGCCTTCTGCACATACTAAAGGTTGTTTGAGTGCCGGATCATGAACTTTGGAATGACCAAAGCTCCTTCCACCTTTGCCATGTTGATGAACAAAGCAATCAAGGAATTGATTGAGAAATGTGTCTTTGTGTACCTTGACAACATTATTGTCTTCAGTCAAGATCAAACCACGCATCTCCAACACCTCTGTGTTGTCCTTGACACCCTTTGGGAAAACCAGTTAAAGGCCAAGCTTTCCAAATGTGAATTCCTCAAGTCAGAGCTTCTGTTCCTTGGTCACATCATCTCTGCCCAAGGAATAAAGCCTGGTCTCGACAAAATCAAGGCAATCACAAGCATGCCACCTCCCACCAATGTGGGCCAGGCATGCACGTTCTTGGGAATTGTTGCCTATGTGCACAAGTTTATTCTCAATTGTAGGGAACTAATTGCACCTCTCACTGAGCTCCTAAACACTAAATAGCGCCTCCATTGGACCCCTTCCAGAGATCAAGTCTTCAAAACGTTGAAGAAAAGACTTACAACTGTTCCTGTATTACAATTCCCCAATAAGAACCTCCAGTACAAACTCAAGACTGATGCCTCTGACAGAGCCACATGGGGCGTTCTAAGGGTAGAAACTGATGAAGGTGTCTTCCTCCCTGTGGCATACAAATCCAGGAAGCTCACTGACTCAGAAAAATGTTACCCAATTCATGACAAGGAGCTAGCAGTAATTGTGCACTGCATTGAGAAGTGGCACTGTTACCTGGAAGGGGCCACCTTTCCCCCCGCGTCCTGATAGATCACAAGTTGCTCCAGTACTTCAACATGCAGTCCCATCTGACACGCTGCCAGGCAGTCTGGGTCAAACACCTATCCCCCTACCAGTTGCGCATCAAGTACAAGCCTGAGAAGATCTTGTCACAGCTGACGCCCTCTCTAGGCTCTACATAGTGTCAATCACTGAGGACAATGGCTTGGATCCAGATTGATCAATGCTTTACCTCTGTCCTGAAGCGACCCTTTATGAAGGCTTTAATTCAGTAACCATCTCCAATCTAAAGGACAACAGAAGCCAATTCACCACCAATGCTGGCAACGTCTGCTGCCAGGTGGAGACAGGTGAAAAGACGCCCTACATCCCCATCACACAGAGAGACAATACCATACTGCATTACCACTGCACCTTAGGTCACATCAGAGGACGTAACCTCTTTGAGATCATTAAACATAAGGTTTGGTGGCTGCATATGCACCAAGACATATTGGACCTCCTCAAAAAATGTGTATTGTGTGAAAAGAACACGTCTAAGCATACACCCCCTAAGTCTGTCCTGCCCATTAAAGCCATGTAACCCTTCAAGAAGTGGGCCCTCAATATTGTTGGGCCTCTCCCTGAAGACAGAATAGGGAAGAAGTATATCATAACAGCCATCAATTACTTTACCTGTTGACTAGTAGTGTGGGCAACCACTAACCATACCGCCACCACCATCACCTGCTTCATTGGCAAGGAAATTGTGGCCTGCTTTGGGCAACCCAAACGCCTCATCACAGATGATGACCTCAAGCTCATGGGACATTTAATGAAGGTGTATTGCACTAAGAATGCCCTTCAACAATTAGTCCCAACCCCCTATCATCTGCAAGCCAATGGACACGTAGAGTAATTAAATGGCTCACTGGTCCAACTGATTGCCAAGCTCTCACATGAGAACCCCAATACCACATGGACTGAACACGTGCCCACCACTCTAATTATCTTACAAGCAAGAATCAACTAGGGCATTGGATTCAGCCCCAGTGCCCTAGCCTTTGGCACACCTGACATGTTGACAGCTTGACGGGGGTAGAACAAGGGAAATTACAATCCACAGTTCCTGGGAAACCCCCCTTGTTGATGACTCCTTCCCTGAGTCAATGGCGTGCCAAAGCCAGAGAAATTGAACACAAGCAAATTGAGGGAGGGAAAAACACCTTGAGGCCAGATACACTATAGGTGACCCCGTCTACGCCCTCAACCCCAATTCAGCCAGATTAGAACCCAACCACTTGATGCCTTTCAAGATAGCCGCAGTCTATGATAATCACACCTATCATCTTTAAAGATGCCCAAGGAAACACCAAGAAGCTTCACCACAATTGCTTGTGCCCCTGCTGCGCCATCCCCACACAAAAGTTATTTGTGTGGACCTTCCCAGATCTTCTGCAGACTCTGATCCTGGTGTCTGGCAACAATCAGGAGGCAAGGGGGTGTTGCAACCACATTTCCCTCCTTTCCTGTCAATGTATCTTACAATACACAAGGGGCAGTCAATGAGCTGCTCTTTGATGTATCTAACGGCATGAATCAATCTTATGGCAATATTAAACTGTGGGCACTTTCTCCTAATTAGGAGCGCTACCAATTTGACCTGCTGATCCCCGCATAAGTTATTTCTTGGCTCAAATCATTACATGGAGCAAGCCACCATGTCACCCCCTTTTGGCCTTGTGGCTGTCCCCATATAGTATATTAATCACAATATTCTACAATAAACAATAATGTATTCTATTAATTACTGTCCTTTCTATTGGACTATTGTCTTCCCCAATCAAGTACTGAACTCTAATTGGTTCAGTTGCAACAATCATAGCTCTCATTTTCTGGGACAATGGTGGGGATGCAATGAGGAGTTTCTCAAATTGCATTGGTAAAGCAGAATAGGCGCCAATAGCTTGTGTTTGAGCCATACCAGCAGTCCCATAAGACTGGGTATAGTTAATGTTAGGTGCTAACTTTAGTTTCTTCATCAATGTAGAAGACACAATTTTAACAGGTGAGCCTGTGTCCAAGATAGCCTTGATATTGACTTTCTTGATGGATACCTATACACAGTTAGTATCTTTGCCAAAAGGAGGTAGGATAGCCAGAACATCCTGGACAGTCTATAGATCTTTCTCCCATTTTTTCATCATGCATTTCAAAGCAGGAATTTCCTTATACACAGTTTGCAAAGTTAAGGATGCAAAGACATTACTGAAGAGGGCTTCAGCTAGTTCAGCTGCTTCTTAAGAGAGATTGACTATGACAGGGGGACAATGGGCCTGAGCAAGATCAGGGCAAGCTTTCATAGCCTTGGCTTTGGATAGAGGTAGACAGGTTGTGGTAGAGGCCTTTCCTAAACATAGTTTATAGGGTACTGAAACAGTTTCAGTGACATCCAACACAGAGTAGCCATAACTATCACTATCATTATAGTCAGAATATTTGGGTTCATAATCACTCAAGAGATCATGGAAGAAATGGATGATAGTGAGACCATAAAAGAAGGGTAGCTCTTCATCAGAGGGAAAATCAGGAGGAGACAGAGAAGGTCAGTCAAATGAGGATGTCTCTACCTCTAAGTTGACCTCTATTTTCCAGCCTGCTCCTTAGGGTCACATTCTTCTACTCAAAGATTGGTAAAGGACCAAGTGTGGTGACCTATCTGGCTACATTTGTGACAACCCTGACGTTTGGGTTGTTCATTGGGCCCCAAAGTCATGGTGCAGGAAGTAGTGCCAGTGCTGTTGGCCTTAATTTTGCAAGCCACAGTCCCCCCATGTGTCAAGTTCATGTCCTGAAGAAGAGTCTTGATGCTATTTATGGAGATGAGAGTTGCACTATGTTCCTTAAAGTATAAGCACAAGAGATGGTTCCTTTTAGGGCATTGAGACAGGCAGTGTAAGCTTCTCAAGAAGTCAACTGGTAACAGGTGATGAGCTGCTGGCCCTTGATGTAAAAGCAATCAGCAAATTCAGCTAAGGTTTTCTTGAGTTTGAAGGCAATATGCATAAATGCATTATTTTTAACCTCTAAACTAAGATCACCTCCAAACCTTTTAATTAGAAGTTGCTTCATATCATCCCAAGTGACAATAGAAGGGAGTTCAGGAATAAGAATTTCCTTGTAAGTAGGATTTATACAGGTAATTATGTGTCTTTCTTGAGATCATCATTGGCCCTTCTCACGGCTGTTTAATAAATTCTCAGAAAAGCAACAATGGCTGAGGTCTTACGGTAAAATATCTGTTTAAAGGTGGGTTTGTAATTGGGATCAATGGAGAGAAAGTATACTGTCTGTTATAACCCGTGTTCAGAATATTGATGTTAAGGGTAGATTTAAACTCAGATTCAGCAGCAGGCTGTCTGGCCCACAGAAGATAAAGGTTTTCTTCCAAACTGTCTAGGGTGGAGCTACTTTGGCCCCCAATGTTCTTAACCAAAGTTGCTACAGTTCTAATCTCATCAACTTGTACTTGTTGGACAGCCAATATGCCTGTAATTCCATTGACCCTGGTGACCATAGCCATAGATTGGAACACCAAATGAGAGATCTTTTTGTTAATAGTCTCAGTTATTTGGATGAGATTTTGAATCTCTCTTTCAGGGGTGTCTTGTCTTTCTGCAACATCATTAGTTATAGCAGCCAAATTATCCAAGGCAAGGGCAAAGTTAATGTGTGGCTGCCCTTCTAGGCCTGGGCAGCACCCATGATCTTCAGGGATCTGTACCTTGTCATATTTATCCTTGCATTTGCATCAGATTCAGAAGAAGAACCTTCTTGGTCTGAGAGACACTGACACAGGTAATCAATCTCACCCCTTAATGTAGCCACTTGGGTCAGTCAAGGTAGTGATGTGGGGATCAGGGACGGTTTTGCAGGTAGGTGGATTGACAGAATAAGACTGATGACAAGTGGTTGCCTTGAGCTCAGTAATAGCCTCCCAAATCTTAGCCTCAGATGCAGTTGGGTCCTCTGGGAGAGGCATAGGTGGCACCACAGCCACAAGAACTGCTTTCCCATCAGCATATGTTTAGACCTTGTGCAGTGTACTGCTCAAGGTGGCCTTTTCTAAGTCGTATTATTGCTGTAACTTATAGCCCCAATCATCCACAAAAGCCCCAACCAACTCTAACTGGGTGTTAGTATGTTCCCAGAATCGGTTAAGCTCATCTATCAAGATTTCAAAATCTTGTTGATGTCTTAAGAGGGCAACTTTGGTTTGCCCTTGGCAGACAGCATGGTGGCCATCCAGTTCACATAGCTGCTCTCTAGTATATCCAGGAAGAGAGGAGCAAGGGTGTTCAGGGATGAGGTCAGATACTTGTGAGAAGCCAGAGAATCATTTTGGTTGTCAGATATACAGGCAAAGTGCCATGGTGTAAACTCCAGAATACTGGGAATCATTTGACCATAGTAATGTCAAATGGCTAGAAAACCTATAACAAAATTAACCAATTTAACAGGACTTGAATCAAACAGTTGATAGAAATCAGTTTACAGCTCTGAAGCCTGCTGCTTGAATCTGATTCCCCCTGTAAGCTGAAGTTGATAAATTGATAATTTGAGGGTCATCCAAGGACCAATTTATCAGCTTGGTCAACTGTAGTTAGTTACTCAATGGTTCTTTGCAAACTGAATTAGATACCACTTGACAATGTGGAAGTAATAGGAGCCCGTGGATCCAGGCAGGTATTACTTAACAAATTTGGATATATATTGAATAATTTCTATTGTTTCAACTCTTAAGAGTTGAGCCCTCTAAAAAATATTACTCAATAAAATCAAATATCCCTTGGTCTAACTTTATTTTCAAATGCATCTTGTAGCAGGCCTGCTGCTCACATTCCCCACAATTCAATTCTTAGCCAGATCATTACGGGAAGATGGGGCCCTGCTGTTGAGCACCCTTTGTTGTTGGCACTGCTCAATGTTAATTCCATGCCTGCCAATCTCAGAGTTGTTCCTCCTACATTCAAAACTGAAACTTTGGTTCTATCTCAATGTCCTGAATTTTATGCTGAAGACACTCTGATTCTCTTGCTTCCTATTTATCTCAGACTCTTTTGGTTAGGGTTAATCATTCTGCTAAGCCCTAGTATCTCATTTGGAAATTTCACAAAACAGTATTTGAAGCTGCGTTGATGGTTAATCATTAACTCCATGTGGATTTGGGTGGTGATTTCCTATCACTTGGAGACAGCTTCTTACCATCTGGCGATTTCCTCCACACAAAGAAAATATGGTTACACTCTTGATATGTTATATTTTGTATATGCTTGTTGGTCACTGCAGATGCCACTGAAGACAAGAGTTAGTTGTGGGATCCCAGAGCTAGTTGGTGGTAGAAAAGGGGGCCAGATGAACTGGTTTACCAGCACACCAATGGTGTCCATTGATTTATATCAGACTAGGCAGGAGACCAAGTCCAACAAGAAGGAGTACATGTCAGGATTCACATTTTCTGTTTTACTGCTACTAGTAATCCTTTTCTTCCCAACCTGGTTCTTTCTCTCAACTTTTCAACTAGTGGGCTACCCTAGCTATCAAAATTTAATTTTTATACATTCTATTTGATTTTCATGCTTTAAACTGAACCTAAACATCAGTTAGTGTCTTTTTGGAACTTGCCATATCACCCCACAAGTTTCAAATTCAGTACTTTTATGCTCTTGTTATTATTTCAAGTCTGAACTCTTACCTTTTGCTTTTTTTTTATTCAAATCCAAGCTCAGATGGGGGTTCCCTCTATTCTTCAGCTGTTTTTGCTTAAACTTAAGCAGTGACGTCACCTGCTCTTGCTCTTTCTGCTTGCTTGGTTTTCTTTAACTATGTACTTAACTTTTTAAAGTTAAACATGCCCACATATGATTTTCACACCTTGCCTCCATTTATTTATGCACCTTAACCAGCTTTGGTTAAACCTAAGTTCTTCAACTTGCACCTCAATACTTCAAGCTTAATAAAAAGGCTTGAGTTTCCAGTCTCAACTTTAAGTTGAGATTGTTTGGCTTGCACCCCAAAAAGGTACTTATTAGGTTTTGTGGTGTGTGTTTTCTTCCTTTGAATCTTCCATCTTCCCATTTCCGCTCTTTAATCTTAGATTTTTATTTATGATCCCCTTTGACTACTTTTACTATTGGTTGAGTACCCTTTTTAGTGATACTCAAACCTTGATAGTCAATAGTTTTAACCCACCAGTTAGTGGTGACAAATACCCTGACCTAGAAATAGAGCTTTTAACCCAGCCTCCTGATATCAAGACTGGACCTTATTTTATCCTCTCAGATTTGATTAATTGCCTTGGTCCTTACTTTACTTCTTATAAGTTGTTTGGAGCTTTAATCCAGTTATCATCACAAGCTTTACCTACCTTCCTATATCCAACCAATATAAATACCCTGGGATCAACAGCCTTAGTTTATAATAATTTGCCCTGTAGCCTCAGATCTTACAGTACAGGTCCTCAGAAGCGTAGCTGGGACAGAGGCCAGGGATGGGATGCATGGCTACCATACCAGTGTGGAGGGGGAAGCAAGCAAGGGCACAAGCTTGTTCAAGATCAAGAGATGAAGTGGGGAGGGGCCAAAAGGCCCAGGCAACAATAGCATTATCATGGGTGCTTTAAGAGAGTCAGTAATATCCTCCCCAAGGAGAGGACTCAAACCAGAGGAGATCCAGGTACCCTCTGTAAAAATGAGAAAAGAGCCAAAGAATATGCAGGGGACAGAGTAACCAAGGGGCTGGCAGACCCTGTAGTGAGCACCCTTCGGGGTGTTGGGCTCTTGGGGACGGCATCCAAGAGGAAACAGTGGGAAACCTTTATTACAAGAGGGTTGAGGTTCAAAGCTAGCCTTGGGTTACCCGTCAGGGCAAAGTTAAGGGGATGTATCTTAATTTCCTGGGAGGCAAGAAGATGGTTTCCTTTTGGAAAAAAGGAAAGGAAAAGACTTGAAGAATACAAAAGCCAACACAAATTTGGATAAACTTGTCTTTATTAGAAGAATCAATTCTACTTAAATAGTAGACTGAGAACATAGATCATTCACTAGGTAGACAGTGTGGCTGATGAGGTCACCTGGGCTGAACTTGTACCAGGATCAGAATAGCAGGTAGTACAATCCAGAATGAGTGGATATTGATGTTGACCCATTTGTGGGAGGGGGTAATTGTTAAATTAGAAAGCAAAACCAACCAATTCATCGCAAGTATTGAGATTGCAGGCAATATCAAAATAGCATTGATTTTGCAATTTACAACCAAGTCTAAAGCCCAAACTCCTCCCATCCCCTCCCGCTTTTGGTCCAAAAATTAAGTTATATTGAAGTTGGTATAAGCTGACAGCTTACCTTTCAGCGTCTCTCTCTGCCCAGTTGTAGTCTTTCTGCTCTTTAAGCTTCAGACATGCTTCCCTTCTTTTTGGGCTCATTTGGATGCCTGCTTGTTCTTTCTTCCCACAACTGGTTTTGGGTTGCCTGTCTCCGTTTCTCTTAGTAGTTTAACTACTTTTGACTCTGTTGCTTATCCTAGTTTTCTTTCTAGCTGTTATTAGTCAGATTGTGATCATCTATACACTCTTTGTCAACTCAGGATTCCAATCTCTTTAACCACAAGAGGTTAAACCCATCATCTTTGCTTTTGTTGGAATAGCAGGGTTGGCCCCCAGCAAAGTTCTGCACAAGAGACCCTATGCCACTCAAACTGGCTTTCCCACAACTTGAAAGCCAAATGGGGAATTCAGCTCAGGTTCCGAAACAAGGCAGCAAGAACCAGTGATAATCTCTGCTCAGTGGACAGCTCGATTTGACGCTTGACTGGTTATAAGGATCAAGCCACCCCCTGCCCAATCTGACTGATTGACTGTTGCAGTATGTTCCTCTTAAAATGATCCAATCAAACTATATAAAAATATCTCCCAATAAAGATATTTAACTGGTTTCCAAATATTTCCCCTGGTAACTTGCCAAGACAGCACGGTTACAACCTTTCACACCTTGACCCAGTTTCAATAAACCCTCAGTGCCTTCAGCCTGGATACCGAGTTGAGATTGTTTGGCTTGCACCTCAATAAGGTACTTGTTAGGCTTTGAGGCTTGATATTTTCTTGATTTTTGCTTTTCGCTGCTGATTGGTGTTGGTTGGTGGAAATCTATGCTTCCTTCCGACCCCTTCAGATTTTTTGTATTGCCGGCTGGGTGGTTTATATGGTAACCTCAGCCTTTGATTCTGGGCCGGTTCAACCCTGATGTTGGCTCTGGCCAGTATCCTGATCTTGAGATTAGCTTCTTGGACCAGCCTTCCGTTATTAAAAATGGATTTTGACTCATCTTCGTTGGTTTGATCAACATATCAGGTCCCCAGTTCACTGCTTATAAGTCGTTGGGAGCTTTGATGCAGTTACTTTTATGAACCTTCCTTTATCTGTTCACGTTATATATATTAGGCTGCAAGGCTTTGGTTTATAATTATCTTCCAAGGAGCTTCAGACCTTACATGATTCTGCCCTCCTCTGTACAGCTCTCTGTACAGCTCTATGTACAGCTGGCGTATGAGCTTGCATCAATTGGCTATAACTTGGGGCCGCCTGGTTGATGATCATCATTACATAAACTACAAAGGGTTCTCTTTCTATTTACAGGGGGAGAAACCTTTCTTATGATGCCTGGCTGGTTGGTAAGGTATCCCTCTAGAACATTCTCTTGAGAAGTAGGCTTGGAAGAAGTTAGGTCAGTGATCCTTGGGTGGGCTCTGGTGTGCCTTTCCTGGCGGGGTCTCTTTGTAGAAAGGGTAGGCACTCCCAAAGGAGATTTGGGGTTATTGATAATAATTGGCTCTCAAAGCTAAACATGTGAACTATTTGTAGCGGGGTTTGTCAAAATTGAAACTGCCTGGTGTAGTGATAATCGCTGGCATGGTTTGGCGTTAAAAGCAAGGTACCGTAAAGATAGGGCAGCCGTGAAAGCTTAAAACGTTCCAGGATTAAATTTTTGGTTGATGAACCTATGAATGAGGATATACCAACTGGTTGGCTCAGCCTAATTTGGTGGGATGATCGTAATTGTGTTGAGAAATAAAACGTACTTCTCAGATTCCATGCTGGAGGGAGATTTTCCAAGTGCTGTACTTTCGTAAGTAGATGTTCTGATATTTCCCGTTCTTATGAACACTATTGGAGATATGGATTTTCCCGTGCATTAAATTATTTGCTTGTGCCGACAGCACTAGGTTCAGGTTGATGTTATGGACAACTGCTCCCAAGAGATATTGTATATTTAAAGCAAAGGTATAGTCAAACGAACTCACACTTTAATGAAAAAACCAGGTTTATCTCCAGGCAGTCATGACCATGGAAGAGGGTTTAGTAGTGTCCTTGTCAACGGAGCCAGGATAAAACTCGTGTTTGGGGATTTTGATTTCGGATGGCTTTGATTTGGGGGCTTTGTTTGATTTTGAAAACCACCCTGCTGATGGGAGAGAATTGGAGCCGTTAGTGATGCTTGATGTGCTGGGCGGTGAAAGTGCAGAGTAAGGCCCTGCCTGGTTGAGAAAAAATGATGGAGGGGTTAATGTCTTCTTTCTGGAAGGGTTTCTCCCAGTGCTGTTTACAGATTCCAGGCTCAGAGGACTGCTTGGAAGTGTCGGCGGGTCAACAGATGAGGGGCTATTTGAAGGCACCACAAGCCCCAGCGACTCCAAGTTAAGGTCTTGTGCTTCATAGAATAGTACATATCCTGAACCCACCCCAGGATGATCTCCAAAGAATTTACAAATGTCCTCCTCGTCAATCCTCTATTTAATCAATACAGACAACTCCACGCCTTTACCTCAACTGTTTCATCGTCGAACAGAAGCCAGTGGGACCCACTCTTGACCACCGAGACATAGTGTCCATGATTAAGACCACTACCAATAGTTAGTCTAGCAAAGATGACCAGCAAACCTTCCGATGTGGACTACAATGGCAAACAGCGAATATAGACGGTCGGTGTCATCCGAGTCGTTCGTCTATAAGGTGAGTCATGATCATTGCTGAATGTATACTGTGTTAAACAAGCGGAGGTCCATAGGGAACACTACGCGGTAAGGCAGTTTAGCAAAGCGGTTGAGCCGCTCTTGAAACTTGAATCGCTTGAGGTGGAGGGCAAGGACATTGGGCAACTTCTTGATACGCATCCTAGGACATGAGATGCGCCAAGTCCGCTGTTACCTTTTTTCTGCCTCTTGAAGATTGTTGCACACATCACAAAAGTACTTGTTGCGATCACACAGCATCTCGTTGGCAGAAAACTGACGGAGACAGCTGGAAACTGAAGAGTTCTCTTCAATGTCGATTGAGAGATCAATGAATGATTCTTCTTTGCACGTGACCTAAAGTTTAGAATAGACAGACCAGCATAGCCTACGGTATCACATGTCAGGCATTTGGTCTCGTTTGTCAGCTTCCCCTCGAAGATCTGTTGCACCCATGAAACAGGCGTAGACTTTGCATTGGAGTCCTTGGATACTTCTGAATCTGCTTCAGGGTTAGAGTGGCTAGATGGCGAGTTCTACCTTTATCAGTAGAAGAATCTGCTCGACTGGGATCCACTCCATTCTCTCTCTCTCTTTTGTCCTCATCTTTTTTCATCCTAACCACATGCTCAGCAATCCTATTAAGGGTAAAGTTTAAAAACTCATGGGCATCTTGATGCTGTGCGCCACGGAAATCCTCTAAGCATGGGCATGAGCCTCTAAAAAAAGGTGCTGTTTACCGTTTTCTTGTTTGAGCCGATTGATAAAGGATGATGGCGCTATCGTACCAATGCGCTTGCTCTGACATTCGATCTTTGCAAACAAATCTTTTAACGAGGTAAAAAGATTTTCAGGTATATTAAGAGCCTGGTGCGTTGTGAATTCATCAGGATTGAAAGGAAGCTTCCCACTAAGAGCTGGGACTGAACTGCTTGACCCCCGAGAGGAGAGAATAATGGTTGAGGATTTACGCTTGACCTTGGAGGGGTTAGGTTCTTGACTAATGGTAGCATCATTCATAGCCTCGGCAAGATGAGCTTCGGTGCGGGTTATCAAAGGAGAGCGGATGGGAAAGTTGTTTATACACTCCCGAAAAGGCTTGCAAAAGTATAGCGCCTGAAGTACGGAGTTGCAGTAGCTACGACCAGAAAATTTAAGCAGTAGGTTCGCGACGAAAAAGTACAATAAACACATACCACGTATTCCCAAACTTTTGTACCCGGCAGCAGAAGGGAAAGATTACTACTTATTTATAAGGAAGCCAACTTACGTTCTCGAGCCCAAAATATCTATCATCCCCATCAAACCCCCCCTCTGTGGAATTTTGTTTCCCGCCGTTAGAATTCTATTTGAGATTTAACACTTGAGCTGCGAGAGAATTAAACAGTTCCATAGGCTTGAATATTTTGCTTACCCCGCCAATCCATTTAAATATCGACATGTCTTTTTGTTATTTTCCTCGGTTTACAAAGGATGCTAAAAGGCAAAGTTTCTTAAATACAAGTTGTGCTTATGGACTTGGTTTATCAATACCGTCCAGAATATAGACTAGTCAGAAGAAGCTTCTTTTTATTCCAAACCAAAGCGATTATCTATGCTTATACGCACCTTCCCCGTTAAGAATGCACTGGCCAAAGCTATTTATTTTGGAATCTAGGTTGACAGGGGTTAAAGTTATCTATTAAATATTCAAGCAAGGCAAATAATGACTTTAAAATGAACAACACTCCTCCAATAATGACATGTGGCGGTAGCAAAGAACCTGCTCTGGCAGAAGCCTCATCTGATGCCACCAGCTTAAAGCACTCCACCTATCACTCCCATTGGTCCTTCCCAAATAAATCAACTAAGAATCACCCCAGCCTATGATCAATCAAAACTTTATTTAATTAATGTATTTATATTCTTATCCAGCCAAAGAAAGTTTCAAAGAAATGACCCAAGATCATCTTATCCAATCCTGGAACTTATTTCCATCAAACTACTGGCCAAATGCCATCGGAATGGATGGAGAACACTCCTGGCGATCGCCAGGAGAAACTTAAAGAAACCCCTTCACCAGTGATAGATGAGCCCTTCTACAGCTGCATCCAATTAATGATCTCTATATTTACACTAACCAACACCAATTTCTTTAACTGCCAATCCAAGCGACTTCAATACGCTGCACGAGATGACTTGGCCTATGAGGAGCTCATGAACCAACGTTTATTTACATCCTTTCTCGATAAACCGTTCTATCCTTTGGCCATCAGGCTAAATCGAACGATACATACACTTGACCCAAGCTCTTCACGGCACCCCGTTGGTGAATGTTTGCTAACCCATCTTTCCACTGCGGCAGTTAATAGCTGCATGATACTACTTTTAAAACCTAACGCTCTTGCTCTATCCGATACCGAAAAAACTTGACCCCCAACGAGCCCAATAACCAAAGGGGTTTATAATTGAACCGAGGTACGGTGACTGTACCGGTCGGGGATGCCCAACTCGATAGGGGGTGAGATATCTTTATCGGCTAGTCCCGAAACCAGCTACCTCACCCAGTCCTCAGTATACATGAGCCTCAGGTTTGGGCATCTAAGATGTATCCAGGCTCACACTTCAGCAAACTTCATAAGGATCTGGTCATCCCCTAAAACATATCATACATGTGCCCACAGCTTCCCTGATATCGCCAGATCTTCCCTATTAAGCCATGGGCTATTACCATACCTGTGCTGCTTTAGCAAATCTTCAGAAAAGGGGGAAGGGATACTTGAACCGATCATGTATTTATTCAAAAGATACTGCAGTGTGCTTGTTGTGGCATCAGGGTAGACAGGTGTTCCTGCTATACGGGACGCCAACCTTGGGAAACTACCTAGCCTCCATATATGGACCAAGCTATGTGTGATATCTCTGCTGGCAAGCTCTGCTCACCCCATCCCCGCTTCAGGTCTTGGATAAGCTAAGTTGCATATCCTCCTTCCCAGCTCAGTACCTTGTTAGAGGGGTTACCCTGCAGTTTCAGCACCATAAAGAATCTTGATTAAACCATGCCATGATGAGAGCCCAGGTGGAAGATTCCAGGCCTTACACATTTTTAACCAGTGCCAGGTGTAGGGCCTGGGATAATGAACCTGGCAGAGGCATGTGGGAGACAAGTCTTTGAGAGCTTTTGGCAGCACACATGGATCCCAGCAGCAGGAAGGGTCATGAACTGGGCAAGGGCCCGGAAGCTTTCTAACCTGTCTACATTTAAAATAAGACAATGGCTTCTTACTCAAAGGCAGTGCACACCACCTAAGGATACTTCAGAACACTGCACAGATGCCTTGCAGCCATGAGAGCCAATGGCTGGGTGATAAATATGGATCTATACCCTCAGGGACCTCAAGATTGGTATCTCAAAGGGCTTGACCAAAGAGACCATAGCATGTGGATCAACAACAAGTTAGACTGACAAGCAAGATTTCTAGAAGAAGGGAAAAGGTGTCAAGTTATGGAAAGAGGGTGGTTAAAGACCCCAACCCTGAACCTCCCAAGCAGATGAAGGGATGACAGGCCGTCAGATGAAAGCTACCCCTAAGCAGATGACCACGCTTGCCTGTACCCTAACAGTGATATCAGATGCTCCCGCTTTAACCCAGTGACAGTTCAATGAAGCATTCTGGACAGAAGCAGCATTTCTGGAGGGTCATCCCTTCCGGCAATGAGGCCTTTAGGCCAACCAGAGCGCAGACCTAGAGCAGAAATCCTTTTGGTGAGCGGTAGCAACCTGCTTTTGGACAGAGGTTGCTAAGATGCCTGTCTATTGGGCAGATCCCCCCAGAATTTGATGTCTCTCTCATGCTGGGCCTGAGAAGGGAACCAATAGTTGCAAGAGCAGCAGCATACCGCCTGGCTCTGTGGACCATCCACACCACCCAGATTGGTGCTATCTTTAACAGTGGGCCTAACTGGATGCTGTTATGAAATAGGCGTATCACACCTGGATAGACGATATAATGGCAAGGTCAGATAAGTTTGGGCACCCAGCCCAAGGCAACAGGAAACACATGGACCGAGATGTTGAATCTTTCTGGCTGGTGATAGAGGGAAGCTCGATGGGAATAAAGGTGCACAGAGAGCCTCTGAGATGCAGCCCCACTCTGATAACAGCCCTACTTCCCTCTTTCAAGGTGGTGTCTCTTTTAGATGTCAACTATGAGCCTTGATAGAATCTGTGACACCTCAAAAAAATGGGGTAATGAGCCTGACATCTAAACTTTGCCTGATCCAGGCTTCAGAGCCTGTAGCTAGGGTTGGGGATTGATCCTGGTGCTTTGTGGGGCTCCTGGTCACCAGTCCCCAAAGTGTGTCCTGGGCCATAGCCAGGGACCGGCTTGGAGGAGTTGCCATTCCCCAGCAGTGGTAGGTGGTTTGCTAGAAGCTTGTACTTAGACTGCATGACGGCAAACTCTTCCAGTACTTTTCTGATCACTAGGCGGACATCCCCACCATGCACCTGTACTTCAGCGGGAGCTAAACCCTCTGCAGGCCTGTACCAGTCCTTTAACAACCTAGTGAATTCATTTCCTATAAACTCCCTTCCCCCATCTGTCATCTCAAGTTGCCTAGTTGATCTCTCCCACTCCTCCTGGAAAGACTTACTAGTGGCAAATCTCTTACAACTTTGACAGTAGGTGTCTTCCTCCCCTTGACTGGGGTAAGAGATATGGGTTAGCTCACTCATAGGGCTTGTATTCTAATCACTGAAAAATTTGGGCAGGGGTTGTAATAGGCTTTTATTCACGGTCAGAAGGAGGATCCCCTTAGAAACCTTCTGATATAATGCCTGGGTATGGGAAGTGTTGAGCAACTTGTGATATTGCTGGTATGTTCAAAGCTACAGATAGATGTTAGCCTTGCCAATGTACTCTACCTAATCCAATGCAAGAGCACTACAGACTACAATAGAATAGAACTTAGAAGATAATTATGTTTATTGATACTGGAGTATGATCTAGCCAGCAGCTGCAATCTATCCAGATGTAACTATGAACTTGTGTTTTTTGTCTTTTCAGGTGTCCGTATCAATATATACTGCAACAACCCTTGTTCTTATCCTTTCAGACAGTTTCCAGTGGCTACCTTTGTAATAGGTCTATCTTTGCTGGCTACACCCATCCTGATTTGCTGTCCTTGGCACGTGATATGCTACTGGCCTTAGCAGGCGTCCATGGCACCTCAGCTACAGCCTACGCTCTTCTTGAGCTAGCCTACTGTCATTTATCAATTGGCTGTATCTTACACGCCTATTATTGCGCTGGGAAACTACGCCGTATTTAGTTGGTGCTTAGAAATTGTCCCTGTTCAGCCCTCCTACATTGGAAGGTAGAATTCCGGTATTCCATTTGCAGTGCTTAATCAGTGATCCTTTTCTGGTTGGCGAACCTTCTGCTTATTAATGCAACAAGTCAAATTCAAGATTATATGCCATATAATAGAAGACTTGATCCATTAGTGACTCAGAGGATTATACACTGTGTAATACTGACCTGAACCAATAAGGAACCTGATTATACGCTGTGTAATACTGATCCAGACTTGGTATTTCTTAGTCACTTGTATATCACTTATTTGATATGGACATATAAGTTCATCAGGCTGTGTTGAGCTGAGTTGATACAACGTCTGGTAGGGTAGAATAGGTGATATACAATTGATGATTTTGTGATTACACGCCGTGTAATCAATGATATTCACTATATTGGCTAACGTTTATGCGGCGTATAATAAGTACATCAATTATAATATAGTAAGCAATATATAGCGTATAATCACATCACATTGGGACAATCAGTGATAATACAGCGTATAATTGTTACATCTATTATAATAAACTAGCAATTACATGGTGTATACAATTTGCACTTAATTAAGTGATAATCAAATGATAATATGGCGTATAAATGTTACATCTATTATAATAAACTAGCAATTATACGGTGTATAACTGCCATATCTATTAATATAATGATGATCAGTGATAATACAGCGTGTAACTGATTAAGATCTGCGTGCAATGATTAACCTGATCATTTGTGGTCAATCAGCCTAATCTCACAGGAAGCAATATGGGTTTTACCAATACTTAGAGTCCTTCAACAATCTCTTGGACTCCTTGTACTTGGTCTTGGGCTCCTGTGTTCTGTTCCAGCTCTGGATTCTTTAACTTGGTCTTCATTCCTTCTGTAGACCTTGTGGCCTTTGTAATCCACTTGATTCAGTCCTTGAGAAGCCTCAGATAGCTCCTCTTTTTATAGCCCCTTGTTTCAGACCAAGTTCACTCTCAGAACTCTGGTTCCACAAAGCTTAAACTATCCAGTTTTTATCTCTGCATAATATATTAAACCTTTTAGCTTACTTCAGCTAATGAAAGCCCTGGTTTTTCTGCTTCTGCTCCTCATTTTTTAGGCTTTAACTGTAAGGTATGAAGGCTTGGGGTAAATTATTGTAAACTAAGGCCTTTAACCAAGTATGTTTATATCTGTCAAGTATAGAAAGGTAGGCAAGGTTTGCAATAGTAACTGAACTAAGGCTCCCAAGGGCTTATATGAAGTAAAATAAGGACTAAGACAATTTATTAACCCTAAGAAAATAAAATAGAGACCAGTCTTAATAACTGGCAATTTGGTTAAAAAGTTAATTTCTAAGTCTGGGAAATGGTCTGCACTAGTAGGGGGATTGAAGCTATCAACAATTAATTTGTGGGTGATACTATAAAAGCTGCCTAATTGGTGAAGGATAAAGTCAAAAGGAATAATGGACTAAGATGGAGCTAAGATTAAAAAATTGGAAGGGAAAACACAAGCCACAAAACCTAATAAGTACTTTTTTGGGGTGCAAGTCAAACAATCTCAACTTGTTGTTGAGACTGGTAAACCAAGCCTTTTTATTGAGCTTGGTAAAGTGAGGTGCAAAATGGAAGTAAGAGATTTAACCTATTAAGGTTAACTGATCATTGGCAAGAAAAAACCATGGTTTGTAGGTTACTGCTTGCACTAACTTTAAAAAGTTAAGCTAGCATAAAGGAGATTTTGGAAGGAGAAAGAAAACAGTTACAGTGGGTGCTTAGTTGGTTTAAGCAAGAAAGAGAAGAGCAGGAAGACAGGAAAATTGGATCCAAAGCTGCTGGCATAAGCTGAGGTGAAAAGCAAAAGGTAAGGAGTTTGGACTAACTTAAATTAACCTTAGTGTAAAGGTTGTGGGTTCAAAAATTGTACTGAGCAAAAAGATAACCTCAAAAAGGAGAACTAACCGTTAATATAGGATAATTAATTGGTAGGAACCAGGGAATAAAAAAAGAAAGTTGTTGGAGGTGAATTGTTGGTTTTTAAAACCAAGGATAAATTAAAATTTGAATCTTCCATGTGAGAAAATGCTAGCAGCAAATAACAGAGAAAAGGAGAATCCTGACATTAACTCTCAAGTTAAAGCCCTTAAAACACTGATTAAATAAACCTTGACTTGCAGCCAATCAGACGCCTTGATTCAACTGTCTTGCCAAAAAGTTTACCTGAATGAATTGCTCTTGACTAGGGTTTGAACTCAAAGCTGTCTCTCTCTGTATACTGTAAATTCAGAACCTAAAGGTAAAAATGTGGGATTGTCAAATTCTTTTGCGTAAACTCACTGGCTTAATGGAGTAATTTTCATCCCAGAACAACTTACTTTTTTATATAAAAGGATGAAAAATATTCTAGTAAGTTGGTGAGTTCACACAAAAGAATTTGACAATTCTGCATTTTTACCTTTAGGTTCTGAATCTACAGTAAACAACTGCTCTGTGTTTCAAACAGTTTTGCCGTAAACCCCGTCCTGTTTCTCTGGCAAATCTCAAGCGCTTCTGCCTATGTTTTACATAGAGGAATTTCAAACCATTGATTTTACAATGTTTCTCCATATTTCCCTGAATTTTCTTCAACGTTTTGCACCTTCAAACTTGCCTGTTGCTTGCCTTTATCTCTCCTAGTTGTTCTTGGCAAAATTTGCTTATTTACCCTCACAGTTTCTCCATTCTGTTTCTGGCCTCTCCATAGCTCCTCTCCACTCAATCCAAACTTAATAAATTTACAGTTCAACAAATGTGTGTAATTTCTTCTTTTCTTTCTTTTAAAAATATGGTAATTAAGACAATATTTTTATCATACCTTTGGCAGCATAAAGTCATTTTTAAACTGCTTTTTTTCTTAATATTTCCTCTCCTAAGAAACCAAAACCAGCATTCAAGCTTCTATATCCAGTCTGGCTAGTCCTTCTAAGTAAACTTTCAGCTCCATATCTAGTCCTGCACTATCATCTTCTGGTCCTTCAGTCAGTTCTTTAACCACATTTTCCAGCTCTTCAGCCTAGCCAGCAATCAGTCCATCTTAGTCTACCAACAGCCCTTTTCAGTCTCCAAACAGCTCATTCCAATCATCAGTCCTTCAGCTACTCCTGCATCCTGATCCCTTTGATCCTCTGGCTGCTCTTGCATCATGATCAGCTACTCCTGCTACAGATTTTCCGGTCCTCTAGCTTTCCTATACCATGATCAGATACTCCTGCATCATGATCTTTCAGTCCTTCAGCTCATCCTCACTAGGAACCACCTTGGTTTCACCTTTACAATGAACCATTTTGGTTCCAAACTTCAACATGAACCAACAGTCCCTCAACTAGTCTTCACTATGATCATACAGTCCTTCTTACTAGTCTTTACTGCTGATCCCATACTATGAACCACCTTGGTTCTTTATCTCAGTCCCCGTTACCAGAACCTGTAGACACAGGCATGAGTCTATATTGAACTGGCGTTTAACTGGGCCCTCGCAAGTGGCAATCCACTTAGGCCATCCAACCATATATCAATAAAGTCTATGCCGTTTTCTTTACTCACCCAGGTGATTAAGTCTGGGCTTTCA
The DNA here is from genome assembly GCA_014839935.2 of Entomophthora muscae. NCBI lineage: Eukaryota > Fungi > Entomophthoromycota > Entomophthoromycetes > Entomophthorales > Entomophthoraceae > Entomophthora > Entomophthora muscae. Next base: position 229,447 of record QTSX02000834.1, on the reverse strand, counting down.
GTTGCAAAGTAATCAGCTTTACTTCCCAGAGGCCTGATCACACCAAGTTCTGCAGCTTCTTCCCCAAGCAACTGCCTTGGTGATACCCCTGAGCAAACCCATGCCCTACAATACTCACTCTGGGCTCTCCCAAAAGCTCTCATAGGGACATAGAAAAGGACACCCTACCAGTCTGTAAGTTAGAGTGCTTGCTCACAGACCTCCTGCAAGCGTATCAGGGTATGTAGAGCCCTCAGAGCTCCTCCCCTCCCTGGCAGCCTGCACTACCCACCAGGGGTCCAAAACTTACAGCCCTGGTAGACAAGTTACCTACCATGCTAGCACACACTTCTATCCTGGCAGCCCGCGTTACCCGCCAGGGTCTAAAAATCCTCCAGCCTGAGCAGCACACACTACCCATCAGGCTGGATAACTCCCCACACCAAGCAGCTAAAGTTCCCTGCTGAGCTATCTTATTCCTCACCCCTAGCAGCCACAGTTCCCTGCTAAGTGAGGACCGCTAGCCCACAGCAGCCAATATCTCCTTCTGGGTGGAGACAACATTTGCCTCTAGTAGTCTTTTACCTACTAGCTAGGCCTTACCTTCCCTAGTAGCCATCATTCCCTACTAGGCCTTTACCTACAACAAACAACCAAAATTTTACTTGGCCAACATTAGCCCCGCCTGCAAACCCCCAAACATGTGGACTGTCACAGTTGGGAAGCATCTGATCCTGCTTGAGGTTGGGCCCTTATCTCAACCAGATTGGGGATTGTCTTTTGCCATGATTTTGCCTGCTTTTTTGTAGGGTTGTATGTGGGTACATGTTACCTTTTATACAGAATGATATAGATCAAGGCTGAACCTTTGCTTGTTAAATGTATCCACCTGGGGCTGCTCCGCATTGTTGAACTCCAAAGAAATCTGGGCTCCCAAGAAAAACTTGGGGCTGCTTTAGCCAAGCCCTGAGGGCCAAACTAGCTTCTAGCTCTGAGCAGCTCATTTCAAAGATTCATCTCAGATATATGAATATCACGTGATTCCAACTTTTCTATAGCAGCCTAGAGCTTGAGCTAGCTTGGGCTGGGCCAGAGCATCTCTAACCATGCTTTTGATGCACTGTACTTCTACCAACCCCAAAATTTTCCCCTGTAAGGTCCTCATCAGATGCCTGGCTGCTATGGCTGCTTTCTGGAGAAGTGGAACACCATCCACCCCAAAAATTTCTGAAGGTCATATCACTGAGCTGGAGGAGCCACAGCTTTGAAAGAAATTCTGTTTAGTGACCTAGGTTACACTGACCCTGGCTTGGTTCAGAGTTAACCTTGACCTGGCTGTAACTGGCTGCCATGAACGACAGCCATTCCCAACGCAGAACCAACACTCTGGATGGGATTCAAACCTTGGTCAACCCAACTTGCAGGCCACCTGCCTGCGTTTTTGCGGCTGAGATCCAGACGGTAGATTTGGATCCCCTCATCAGCAATAAGATCTGGCTATCTTTCCAAATACAGTGGCTCTTGAGGCTCTAGAAGAACTGAGAACAAACTTGGAGTTTCCTGGGAAGAGATGGCCTATGCAAATGCAGCAGCCTTCACAATCCATTAGTCAAAGGCCCTGGTAAGATAGGATATACTGATAAGGCCTCTGGTCTGCAGGGGCTTGGGCTTCTTCCTGGCTAAATAAGGTGGCAGCTCCCAAAACAGTTGGGTGTATTGATGGATGTCTGGCTTCAGGGGAAGACACTGATCCCTGCTCCACCTTGCAGCGCCCTGAATCAGACATTTCAGATCCCCTTGGGCTGGGGGCAAAGGATATTGATCATTTCAAGGATAGCATAGGAACCCTTTGGGGTAGGATATTTGGTATTGTCATTTTGAAATAAAGAGTCAATGAACCTTTGGTTTGATCAATTATCATCCTACTTTGCCTTAGCTTTCAACCACTTAACCACCACTCCGTTAAGTCCAGTTACCCCTCTAGATGGCCCAGCTCTCTAACATGAGGACCCTTGGCCCAACTACTTTAGGCCCCTTGGTTCACCTTAAGGCCAGTACATTTTACCTAGTATCCATCAACCCAGGCTATAAGGGGTTTACCTGAGAAATTATCCTCCTGTCAGATCCTTTGACCCCCATCAGAAAACTTGGACACATTGATAGGGAAGAGATCTGATAATCAGTCTAACCCTGAGCCTGCAATATTGGGTGCAACTATCAACCAGTGTACTTGATACCCATGGAGCTCTCCTCCACCCCTAAGACTAGCTGCCTGCCTTTTATTGCACCTGCTACTGAAGCACTTGCCAATCAACTGTATGGACCTGTCTGTATTACCCTCACAGATCTTATTGACTTTATGATGCCAACCATGGGCCTTTTGTCAATGATAGGATGGCCAGCATCTTACCTAATTGAGCTAGGGCCAGCCTTGCAGTAGGCTAGGCCCACCAGTATACCCATCTGCCTGTCCCTGTGCCTGATATCCTGCCGCTGATTTAGTTTTGGTATTAGAGATGAAAATGTTGCATCAATATTATGGGTTGCAAAATGGGTTCTGATGGTTGGTTTGATGGCAGCAAGCTTACCAGTGAGGGGTTGATGGCCCCAAACTTTAGACTTAATGGGGGTCAGCACTATAGCTCTATAGCCTGTTGAGATGAACGTGACTGAGCCAGCCTAGAGCAGGATCATCACAGTGGAGAGGGGACTGGCCAAGATTAAGAAAAAGTTTAAAACCAGGGGGTTGCATTAATTTGCAATAGATCTGGATCCTTTTCTGTTTTGGTTTAAGCTGGGTCAATTCTATTCTTGGCTGAGATGGCTTTGCTTTATGCTGGCTTGGTCCTGTTCATCTCGGTTGATCTTGAAGCTACTGTAGCCATGGGATGGAAGACCAGCTGTGATGGAGTCAACTCCCTGGTAGTCAACTATTAAGTATAGTGAGAGCTTGGGTCTCAGCTAGTCAATTCCTTGAAGTTAATGCTTTTTTAAACAGCACCTCTTGCTATACTAAAATATTTTAGTATAAAAATATTCTATACAACTATAGTATACTGAAATGATTTCATAGAGATCAAAAGTGAAATAAGACATAATTTAGCTAATAAAAGTTTGGAGGAATAAGCAACTATTTCTCATTTACTATGTAATAGCACCTTTTACTATAAGAAAATTTTAATTGCCATAAAATTTAAGCTTCCAATGATACAAAAATAAGTCCAGACAAAATAATATAATCTTTACAAACTGTTAAAAACTATCATACTTATTTGTTATACTTTGTATAAGCACAATTGAAAATATCTTATGTTTTACTAGTAAATTAGCATAAATTAAAACATTTCATTCACTATAACTATAACCATTCATCTAAATCTTACCATTTATCCCTAAAATTGTTGAAACTGAACCAGTTATAGTTCAATATTTAGATTGGGGAAGACAACAATCCAATAGAAAGGACAGGAATAGGAATAATATGATGCTTATTTGGAAATAACATAATTGATATACTATACTAGGAAGCCACAAGTCCACTGGGGGTGGCACTGTGGCAGGTTCTGAATAAGGTTTGGGTTATGGATATCTTAGGTAAGGAATAAGCGTGTCAAATTGGCAGTACTCCTATTTAGAAGATATTGTCCATAACTTGACATTAGCTACAGGATACCCCATGTCATTGGATATGTCATGAGGCGCCTCTATGAGCGCTTGCTGTTTATTATGAGATATATTAGTGGGTGGGGAGGTAATCTCAGTTGCATTATTATATTTATGATGCACCTACAATAAATCTTGTGTAGCTACAATTTTCATGTTTATGAAATTTTGTTTGAACTATGCCTGTTTTTTATTTTTCTATCTGTTGGTGCCTCATCAGTATCCCAATCAAATTATTTTACACTCCTGAACAAGTAAAATTCATTTAACTTGTTATATTGAGCTGTTTTATTTGCAGTTTGGGATGTTTGGTATATCATAATTGATTTTATTTAATAGTTCCTTATGGTACTCTTACATTCCATATTTGTATTTCTGCTAATCAATCAATTAATTTAAAGTTATTTGGAGTATGTAGCTTTCCCAAGCTGTGCTTTTTTTGAGTTTGAGTTCATTTTCTTTATAGCTGACTTGTTTTTGATTATCCTCATAGCTGTGATAACCTCTGTAAAAAACAAATGGCTCTTGGGGGTAATCCCACTTGAATTTTTAAGAATTTCTTTTCTGCTGGGAAAAAATGCACCTCATTCTTACATTTATTTGACTCTTATAAGTTTTTTTTTAAAATACTATAAGCTTTATATTGTCAAGATCATCAATGTAAAGAAAATCATAGTTTTAACTTGATGAGGAGCAACTTTTGGGGAAGCATAGAAGATAGGGTTGTGTTGTAACTGTGCTGTTTTAGCAGAGTTACAAGGGGGAAATATTTAGAACTAGATAATAATCTTTATTGATAGATAGGGATTATATAGTTATTGAAAATCAAAGGATAACAGGAACATGATTGTGTTGATCACACGGCTGGATGGTGAAGGGGGTGGCTTGATCCTTATAATGAGTCAAGCGCCAAAACAAGTCGTCCACCAGGAGTGATCAGCTTTTGTTAATGTTATTGTATTTGGTAATTTGAGTTGTCTTCCTAACTTGGCTTCAAGTGATCAGATAATTGGGTTGCAGGTCACAACCCCGCTTACTTGGAACCTTGCTGGCGGGTCATCAGGAAGGTTGTCAGGAGCCCGGGCGCCATACTGGACCAACTGTTGTTTGGTGGCGGGTAACACAGTCTCACATTGATTTTGTCTTGCCTTGCAGGGTCTGAGGCAATCATGGTGGAAGACTTTGTCCTGCTTACGTTTCCTGAGTCCTTGCACAAGGTAAGTGTTGTTTTTGTTTACCTTTAGGATGATGGCAGGGCCAAATTTCTCTGGTTGGAGTTTGCTCTTGTCAGTATTCATGACCCAGATCTTGTTGCCAACCTTGTGTCTGTCTCTGATGGGGGTAAAGGTCTTCTGAATACACTTTTCTTCCTTTTCCAATTGGTTTCTATTGGCCTGTACGACCTGTGGATCTTAGCGGGGAGGAACCTTGTTTGGTATCTCTAACTTGGCTCCTGATAGCGCCTGGATTCTATTGGGTTGTGTTCCATAAACAAGCTTGAAGGGGCTTTTTGCCGGTGGATCTGTTCACACGGGTCCGGCATACAAGTAATGAAGTCAATAGCTGCTTATGCCAGTCCTCAGGTCTCCCGGCAGTGAGCTTAGCTAAGGCTTGCATGAGGCTACCATTCAGCTGCTCCACACGGCCATTAGCCTGAGGATGGTAAGGTGTAGTCACCGTGTGCTGGACCCCATTCTTGGTGAGGTATACATTGGTATTTTTGGAGTACAATTATTTGCCTCTGTTGGTTATCAGGAGTTCTGGCTTTCTGAACTTGCTGATGATTTCCTTTCCTATGAAGCGTTGTACGTTGTTGCTGGTATGTGATTTAACTGCTTGGGCTACTGGCCAGCGCGTGGCAAAATTGACGGCAGTGATAATGTACTTTTTGTCATTATGTTTTCTGGGCATGGGCCCCACAATATCCAGGGACCACACTTTAAAGGTTAGTTGTGTGTGGATGGGTAATACTGACTTAGGCGGGGTCTCACTCTTTGCAAACTTTTCACACACCTCACACTGTTCCAAGACTTCTTGAACATCACAATACAAGGTTGGCCATCAGGCTTTGTGTTTTAGGAACTTGTAAAGGTCTTGACTCTTTGTGTGGCCAAGATCTCTGTGATATTGTAAGATGGTATCAACTCACTGGTGTGTGGGGATGTACAGTATGGTTGTCCCATCAGACATTTTTTGGTGTAGGGTTCCATAGATGTTGGCAAATAGGTGCTTGTTTTTGATAACAGTTTCTTTTGTGATATCTGTAGTACCGGGGGGAACCCTTTGTCTTAGGTACGCAGCATCAGGAGAGGCCAGTCTGGGTCAAGCCCATTCTCACCTCTTGTGGCTCTGGCGTATAATTGGGACAACACATCAGCCATGGTCAGCTCTGGGCCCGGCTTGTACTGTATGGGCATGTTGAACCTTTCCAAAAGCTCCATCCATCTGGCTTGTCTTTGAGATAGGTTTGCTTGGGTCTTGAAGTAGATGAGTGATTTGTGGTCTTTCAGGGCTGTGAACTCTTCTTGCCGTTCTAAGTAGCAGCACCATTTGACTAGGCAATGTACAATTGCCAACAATTCTTTGTTGTGTATGGGGTATCAACACTTGCCATCTGTCAGTTTGCACAATTTGTAGGCTACGGGCAGGAAGTCACCATCACTATTCTTAATTTGTAGTACTCCCCTAATTGATGCATCTTAAGTGTTGGTTTCCATCTGGTATTCTCTGTCTTGTTTGGGGTATTTTAAGATGGGAGCTGTTGTGAGCTTTTCCTTGAGACGTCTAAAACAGAGGTCACGTTGGGGGGTCCACACAAATTTGGATTTGGTGCCAGTTATGGCATATAGAGGAGCAGTCAGGACGCCACAGTCAGGTATGAATTGTCGTACATAGGCAACCATTCCCAGGAAAGTGCAGAGTTCTGACTTGTCTTTGGGCGGTGGCATTTTGCAAATGGCCTGGATTTTCTGACTGTCAGGTTTAATGCCGTCTTTCAAAACTATGTGTCCCAAGAAGGGTAGTTGTTTGCGGAAGAACTGGCAATTGGAAGGCTTGGCCAGAAGCTTGTGTTGCGCTAGGGTGGCAAACACTGCTTCCAGATCCTTGTGGTGCTGTTCCACCAAGGGGCTGTAAACAATGATGTTGCCTAGGTATACCAGAGCATGCTTGCCAATGTGAGGCGCAAACACTTTGTTCATGAAGGTCATAAAGGTTGACGGGGCATTTGTCATACCAAAGTTGAGTACCACACACTTGTACAACCCGTATTTGGTGCAAAAGGCTGTCTTGGGAATGTCTTCCTCCTTGATGCGTATCTGATTGTAGCCTGCAGTCAGGTCAATTTTGGAGAAGACTTTAGCGCCGCCCAGGGCATCAAAGAGGTTGTCAATGAGTGACAGTGGGTAAAAATTCTTGATGGTAACTTTGTATAGGGCTTGGTAGTCTATGACTAAGCGTAGGGTACCGTCCTTCTTGGCTACAAAGAACACAGCCACGCCAAAAGGGGATTGTGAGGGGTAGATAATTCCTTTCTCCAATGCCTCTTTAAGGTAAGCACACAGGGCATTGTCCTTATTTGGGGTGAGGCAATAGATGGGGCGCGCTTTAGGTACTGTTCCCTTGAGCTGGATGGAATGTTGGATATGTTTCTCTGGTGGCAACCCAGGGAATGCTTCTTTGAAGACTTCTGGGTGTTGGGCTACAATTTTGTGGTCCTGTGGCATGGTGGTGTCTTGGTGATCCTTGAAATAGATAATCTTGTACTGGAAAGAGTCCCAGTCAATTGTCTTGATATTTTCCTGCTTGTCCAAGGTCTTTGTGATGTGTACAAAGACATGGTTGCACAGGAGTTGATCCACAGAGTCAGGGTAGATTTGATGGTTGATGCCTTTTTGTTTGATGGTCAGTACTGAGGTTGCCCAGTCTACATGGGGGTTGTTCTTTTGCAACCATTCAAGTCACAGTACAATGTCAAACTTGGGAAAGTTGATGACATGAACTTGAATGGTGGAATGCAGATTCTCTAGCATGACAGAGAAGGGGGCAGTTTCCTGTGTCACGGCAATGTGATGTTCATCAGCTAAAACCATGTTTCTACTCCGTGAAGGATTAGTGGCTAACTTGAACTTATCTACAAAGCTGCTGTTGACCAGGGTTCAATCTGCGCCCAAGTCCAGGAGAGCTGATCCCATGTAACTGCAAAAACAGAAAGGATAGGACATCAATTTATTTGGGTGTCTGGAAATGGTGTACAGTACTGGGTCCTCCAAGAGTACTTGAATCATTGGACACTGATCCACGTCCTATGGTAAATACTAATTGTTGGGCAAGTCAAGAATAGTATGGGGAGAGCTTGACTTGCTTAGTGCTCTCCCCGGGCTTTTCCCTCATCTTGGTTGCCTTGGGTGGCGGTGATACGGAAATGAGTGCAATTTGACTGGCCATTATTTCCATTTCCATGCCCATTTGAACCCGTGGGTTTGTGGTTGGTGTTGTTTCTGTTGCCTCCAGGAGGTGGTCAAGTAGAGCGCCCGCTTGGATGGGAGTCCTTGGGCCTTTCTCATTTCCCAGTCTGTGCCTTGTGTAGAGCGTTGGATGTTTGTTCTGCCTTTTCTGCTTCACGGTACAGGCTTTGCAGGTTGGTCACCTGGTCCAGGTTCACATGTCTCATCACGTGCGACTTGAGGGTGTTGTAGTATATGAGGTGTGTTGCTGAGGTGTCAAAGGCCATGTCAGATGGGGCACAGAGACGGAGTTCCTTGTAGGCGCAGGTGAGTTCTTTAACAGTGCCTGTCTGAGTCAGGTTCTTTACTTGGTGTATGATCATGAGCGCCGTATCCTTAAGCACAAATCTTGCCAAGAAGTCCTGTTTGAAGGTGTCCCAGTTCTTGTCGGTGTGCTCTTTGTGCCACTTGTCACACCAGGTGCCAGCGTTATGTGTCAATCAAATGGAGATTTCTGCAATCCAAAATCTCTGGGGGCATTCCATCTGAGCTAGCTTGCTTTGCACAGATTGGATCCGTGCTGCGGCATTGCTGTTGTTAGCTCCTGCAAAAGGCTTCAAGGCAGCACTTAGAAGTCTTTGTGCTACTTAGGCTGGCATGGCGCTTTCATCAGTTGGACAAGGCATGGCAGGGGTAGCCTGGAAGAACCCTTGTGCAGACAGGGCATTAAAGGCGGAGAGCAGGATCACCGTATTTTGGTACATGACAAAGCCATCAGGTATTTCCGTACCAGGCATGTATGGAGTCCAGTCTAGCAGGAGGCCAGACATGATTCTATTGAGGATTTGTTGACCGCGGCAGGTTTGGGCAACAGGCGGAATTTTGGGGAATAAAGTAGGATGAAAAACCTACCTGTGCTACAAATGTCGTAACTGTGCTGTTTTAGCAGAGTTACAAGGGGAAAATATTTAGACCTAGATAATAATCTTTATTGAGAGATAGGGATTATATAGTTATTGTGAATCAAAGGATAACAGGAACATGATTGTGTTGATCACACAGCTGGATGGTGAAGGGGGTGGCTTGATCCTTATAATGAGTCAAGTGCCAAAACAAGTTGTCCACCAGGAGTGATCAGCTTTTGTTCATATTATTGTATTTGGTAATTTGAGTTGTCTTCCTAACTTGGCTGCAAGTGATTGGATAATTGGGTTTTGGGTCACAAACCCGCTTACTCAGAACCTTGCTGGCAGGTTGAGACTTCTGTTTTGACAGTTGGAGAAATATAGTAGTTTTATTGGATAATATTTTAGGCTTATTTATATATTGGTTGATGTGGCAGGGACTTAAGTTAGATCAAATATTTGAGGTCAGGTGTGAGTTGGACTAGAATAGCTGGATACCTGGACAGATCATGGGATATTGGTTGATTGCCAATTCAGGAATGTCAAGCCTTTTATTGGATTGGCGCCAAACCAGGCAATGGCTGGATGTTACTTGTGTCAGTGACGGCTGGAATACTTATACATCCATATCCTTGACAAACTTATAGATCACTTTTAACATATAAACTAAAACATTTTCAATCATGGGGAAAATAAGTTGGGTTTATAAAGTTTTTGGTTGGCAATCAGTGACTTTTTAGCTTCTAAAAAAGCTTTGAAAGAAAAAAATAAATGCAATTTCCTAGGTTTCATATTTAATTTTGTTGAAAGAGGATAAGTTCAGAAGTGATAAATGGGTTATACATGGTCAGGATCACATGTACAAAAGAAAACAGTAGCTATTAGTTAACTCCACATTGCGCCAGTAAAAGCTTAATTTGTAGTGAACCCAAACACTCCATCAGGGATACCATTTGGAAGATAGATTGGTAGTAGAACATCAGTTGATTTTTTGCCCTTAGTCATGTGGTGAATTGCTTTCAACTGCTTGAACCAAAGTGAACCAGAACCTGTATATGTATAGTTGCAAGTCCCATTCTTTTCCAACACCCATTTCTTGTTTATCCATCCCACTGAGGCTGTACAATACACAGCCTTGCAATCCATGTTCAAAGCAACTGTTTTTGGCGTCCACCAGAAAAACTGGCCAGGGGGCTCCTGTTTGCCCCACAGCCCTTTGGCAGATGACAAGTGATGGTTTGGCTTGGGTGGAGAGGGATGGGCCGAGCCAAACTCACTTACAGGGCCTCCAGTCCAAGCCATCTTTGAGTCTAGCACCATTGTAGCATTTGGGGTAACCCAGCCAAATGAGAATTTGTGAATATCAACCGTCGACATGTATGCGTCTAGTTCCTGATTGCTGCGTTATATTCGTTCGTTGAATTATAAATATTATGTGGTGGCACAAGTTTCAAGCATTGGAATATTTTAAATTATAATTCTGCAGTTATACTTCTTTCTGATATATATAGTAGCAGCAGATGATGGGGCACCTTTACACAAACAAGTCCCATGACATTTATATCAATTGAAGCCATATAAAAACACAGTTTTAAAAATAAGTATATGAGCTACTGAAACTTAATCACCTATTTGAACCATATGCACATTTGCGTAAATCAAACTACTCCCGTCCGCTGATCCTGGTCTAGCTTAAGTCATGCTCTACCCAGTTAAATAAATATTCAAAATTAAATATTTCAAATCAATGTCTCTTTGCAAGGTAGTATTTTGATACTTCAGTACTATATGCACAGGATAGCGTGTAGTTACTGCTCTCTTCCAAAAAGCTGACATTTCCCTTTTTTCGACATCAACACGACAAAAGACATGCTTATACAAGAATTTCCTAGTAAAATTATTATTTTTAAAAAGTAGATAAAATTTCATCCATAATGGTAATCAAATCAATGAAGTTGTTAGAAAAAAGTCCTTTATATAACTTAACTAGCTGGCTGCGCTGTCCAAAGATGGATAACAAATTAAATTCAATATACCAATTATATATACTTTATCATATTTTTAGGCTGAGCTTACTTACCATAAATTTAATTTAAAATCTTCTTTAAATAAGTTTTTAAAAAGATTCAACATTATCGTATCTGATAATTATTTATTCCAATGATAAATCCGAAATCAGAGCTTGATTAAGCAAGGTATTACCATCAAGTATAGAAAAACTAGAATAATAAATATGCTTCAGATTTATATATGAAATATATCAAAATATCCCTAAATAACGCTTTACAACAGGCCAATGTACATTGAAAGTGGCTTGGCGGGACCTTACTACAGTGTCTTTGCTTAATCCTGAATGAATATTGGACCAATTGTCGCAAATTCTCCAAATATAGATTCACTACCGTGATGATTATTGCTAAGACTGGAATCATGTTGAGGTAAGGAATACCAAGGTTAGTAAAATATGTCATGTTGTCAAGAGAAAAATCTCCAAGATCAATTAGGCTGTACTGATTCAGGGATCAATGAAAATATTATCAAATTACAATGGGAGATAAAGTGTTGCAACTGAAGCATTTATAGTTCCATATTTGGATTGGAGAAAATAGGAGTACAGAAAGAGATTTAGATTTGCAATTGATAATAAATTTATTGTTACAAGCAATATTATTATCTCGTCTGCCAATGTATCCCACAATATACAGGGGGTGCTCAAAGAGTTGCCCCATGACATGATTAACAACATGGATCAATATGAACCCAATGTCAAACTGTGGGCACTATCTCCTAACTAGGAGTCTTGCCAATTTGACACACTGATCTTCCTCTTGATTTATTCCCAGCCAGAACGTTACATGGAACACACCACTATGCTACCCCCTGGCAATCTGTGGCTCCCAAATATAGTATACTGGCTGTATTATTCTTAAAAACACATCTTACTTCTATTCTTGTCCCTTTAATTTAGACTGTTGTCTTCCCCAATATAAATACTGTAATATTTTTGGTTTAGTTGCAAAACTATTGGCAAATAGAAGGCATTATTATATAAAGTACAGCCCCAGAGCCAGAAGAAGAATAATGTGATGGTATTGTCAAGGATCTGGATATACAAGTATTCTGGCTACCGCCATCCCACTTAACATTCTGTCATTGACCAATTTGGTGCCTTTCCAATATACCGTTTGACATACCAGAAATGGCAACAAATCAATATCATATGACTGTCCAGGTATCCAGTGACTCAAACCCATCCTGCACATGACCAGCCCCTAGGTTCAATCTAACTAAAATCTCTGCCACAGCTAAAGCTATATAAGTATAAAGTATTATCCAATAAAATATACTTCTTCTCTTCTTAACTCCATATTTGAAGCTTCCCCAAAAGGTGCTCCTTATCACTGGTAGCAGCTACGGTTTTTGACCACACCAATGAAAGAGAAAATAACTGACCAAAACCTGCCCACCTTTGCTCACGTACTCAACCAGGCCACATCCCAGGACACCTGGAAAACGTACTTCCGCGCCCACAACATTGATGAAGATATTCCTAGTGGATGCACCATATTTGAAGGACTGGTCATGCCCAAAGCATGCACCAAGATAATTTAATACAGTCACTCTCTACAATCACAAACAAACACACAACCACCTATCACAGGCAAAGTTACCAACACCAAGTACATTGGTATCAACAAGTTCTTTGGTAAAAACAAAGAAAACATCATCAACTGGCTAGACCACTCAGCTGCAAAACTCTGCGCCAGCCACATTCCCCACAAAAAATGGGTTTAAAAAGCCAGTAAGCGCCTATACAAGGCCGCAGCTAACTGGTTTGCCACCTGGGTTGACTCACAAACTGACAACCATCTTGACAACTGGGAATACTTCAAAGCCAACATCACCCACAATTTCCGCGTCACTGAATCTCTCCAAGACATTGCAATACAGCTCAGAAATCTTCCTCAGAAGGCCACTACCACAGCTTATGCCAATAAATTTGAAGAAATACATTGCAAAATCCAAAACCCAGCACAAGCTGACAACGTACACACTAGAGCCTCATTCATCAACAGAATGAAACCCTCTGCCACTGCCCTCATCTGCCCAGAGGCCAACACCTCCATGCCTGCGCTCATTGTGGAAGCCAAGCACACAGAAAAACGCGCAAACATGGAATATGCTGCACACAACAGCAACCACTCCTCAAATGGAAATGACAGAGACAACTCTAATGGCAATAAGCACCAAAACACTAATCATAGCAACAGCAACTTCAATGGCAATCACAGCCAAAGTGCCAACTGCTCCCGTCCCAAGAAAGAGGACACCGCCAAAGTTAACAATGCTGAAACAGCAACCCACTATGAATCTGAACCCACATTCTCTGACCTCAACGGTCTTGAAACAGAGGAACATGAAAAGAGGAGGGGCAACAGGCTTAAGTGCCCCTGTCTTCCCCCAACTTGACAAGAAATTGTACCAAGGCACAAACTTTGCTGCTCACATCCCACGTGTCCCGTAATCCTCCATTTTTATGAGCGTAAAAATTAAAGATCATCACAACTTATTGTCTATCCATGCACTTAAAAATCTCATACACATAGAATTTTATTCAACTCTGGTGCACAACACACCATGGTTAGCAAACCATTTGTAACCAAATATAAAATACCAGTTGTCAAATCCAACTTCAAAAGCGCCAGAATGGCAGACAAATCAAAAGTTCTATTTGAAGGCAAAACAACTCCCTTCATAATTGACCTCCAAGGCATCCAAACGTCTATCAAAGGACTTTTTATGAACAACATAAACTACGGCATTGTAGCAGGCATAGACTAGTTCATCTGAGTGAACCCCAGCGTATGTTGAAATACAAAACCATGACCATCAAACACAATGGAGTCAATTTCAACATTCTCAAAGAATCTAATGACCTCATACTAAGAGACACAGTATTTTTACAAGTCATAAATCAGGACAACTCAGAACATCTAACCAAAGACAGTACCCTCCAGATAATGAGGTGGACCAAATTCAATAACATACAAACACAAAAGATACAATGCCCAGAACTCGCAGCACTCCTAAACAAATACACTCATGTATTCAAGGAAGAACTCATAGAATTACCCCCTAGAAGGAGGTCAAGCATGGCATCAACTTAAGCAAAGCCATGCATAAACCAGCACCCCTATACATACTCTCCCCCATGGAGACCCAAACACTTAAAACCCACAGTGAGGACAACCTAGCCAAAGGATTCATTTGCCCGTCTGAATCCCTGTGGGGGTCAGCAGTGTTCTTTATAAAGAAAAAGGAAGGCACCCTTTGTCTAGAAACTGACTACAGAGCTCTAAATGCAAGCACATAAAAGAATAAATATCCCCTTCCACTCATAGAGGATCTGTTTTCAAGGCTCTTCAGAGCAATTATTTTTCAAAGATTGACCTCACATCTGGTTATAATCAAGTCAAAGTAAAAGAGAAAGACATACCAAAGACCACGTTCTGCACGCAATTTGGGTTGTTGGAATGTAAAGCAATGAATCTCAGGATGACAAACGCCCCCGCAACATTTGTCACCATGATGAACCAGGCGCTAAACAGACTCTCAAACACATTATGCTACCTCAACAACATCATTATATTTTCAAAAACAAAAGAGGAACACCTCACACATGTCTGCAAGACACTCAATCAACTCACAAAGCACAAACTTTACGGCAAGCCTATTAAGTGCCAATTTATGGAAAAGGAACTCTTGTTCTTGGGCCACATTGTCTCTGACAGTGGCATCAAAGCAGACCCAGATAAAATAAAAGCCATAAATAACATGCAACACCCCACCTCCGTGAAACAAGTAAGATGCTTTCTTGGAATGGTAGCTTACCTAAGGAAGTATATCAAAGACTGCGGAAAGCTCACCGCAACAATCAATGACCTAACCAAAGGTAATTCCAAAAAGAAATTCATCTGGACACCAGAATGCAACAAAAATTTCCAACTATTGAAACAAGCTTTGATTGAATGTCAGGAATATTCCTGATAACACTGTGGTTCAGAATAATATTTTGTGTACAATTAATTGTAAGAAACAAAATAAAAATGGCAGATGTTGCAAAATCTTTGATTACTCCCTCTTGGGGAATTAACACCCCGAGTAAATCACCGAGTGGCTCACCGAGTGGTTCACTGCCAAGCCAATAAACTGGTGGCACCATTATCAGTTAACCATCTATGACAAGGATCACTCAATCCAGGTCCTAAATGGAACACAACTTGATTAAGCCTCATGACTCAAGAGGAACATTACTCAGATAAGCTCTATGACCTTCATGACGTACGTGGACGACATGTGGCTTATCATGATACTATATATTAATCTATATTCATATTTAATAAAGTATCATTCTCTTCTTAATCTTCCCCTTTATTTTGTTTATTATACTTCCCAGAAGTATAAACTCAACAGTGGTGGCACAGGTAGGTTATCCATACCTACCCAACTCAAAGAAAAATTTCTCCCAAGAAAAGAACCCAAGCAATGTCATTCCCTAACAGTTAAAGAGATTACAAAGTAGGACAAGACATCCCCCCTGGACTTGTCATCTACAATAATCTCCTTGTACCCATTGACCAGTACAAAGCCCTCAAAACCCACAGACTGTTCCCTACCACGCCAGCTACAACAGCGTCTACGCAACATGAGATACCCAATATTGTGTTTCAGCGCTTACGTACTGCTGAGATTGGTGCCTTTGCAGGACTACGCCGTGAGAACGCCTCTCTTTGGATCAACAGCACTGAAAGCAAGTTCAAACAAGTGGAGTACCCCCAAAGACTCTGGGTTAGCAAAATTGACCTCCACGTCACAGGGACTGCCTCGCGCTTCATTACCAAATGGCTAGCTCAACATCCTGACAAGAAGGAAAACTGGGAAATATTCAAAGCTGCATTCCTCAAAAATTTCTCCATGAAAGATTCAGATGTAGTGATCATGACCAAACTATGAACCTTCAAAATGACAGGAACCATTGAGGAATACATTGCTGCATATGAAGGACTACATGATTGTGTGCCCAACACCATCAATTTTGATGAACCTGGACCACGCCTGGACTTCTACAATGGCCTTCCTACACATATCAGATGTCAGTTTGACATGACCCACTGCAAGAACCTTGAGGATGTATTCCTAGAAGGAAAACGCGCAGCTCAGAAGTCTCACAATCTACACGCCACCAACAAGCGTAAGGAAACCCTGCAGTTAAGGGAGAGCCTTGCCCCAACAAGCAAAACAACCGGGCCAACAGTACCCAACCTCAAAACGGGAATTTCACTGCACAAGCCAACCAGGCTAGCACTCAAGATACCAACAAGGAGGGAAAAGCTCAGGGGAGTGCTTAGGCAAGCCACCCTCCCCCTCTTCACAAGACTTGTACAGAGAACAGGACATGGACTCAATCACCATGATCCAGGTTCCCTCCAGAAAACCTCTCCTGTTTGCCACCCAATCTGGAAATAAACTCCTTACCTATCCTTTCTGTTTTTGAAGATACCAGGGCACAGCGCTATTTGACACTGGAGCCAATCAATCACTCATTAACAAGAGTTTTGCAGACCTCATAAAGTTACCTATCATTTGAAGTAGCATCAAGAAAGGCATCATGGCAGACAACTGCAGCACACCAGTTACCTACAAGAACAAACCTTTCTGGGCCCAAATTGGAGACGTCCAAACAACAATTAGTGGCCCCATCATCCCAATCCCAAAATACAATATCATACTTGGATTAGATTGGATGCAAAAGAAAAAGCCTCACATTGACTGGGACAGTGCCACCCTCACCATCAAGCAAGGAGAAGTCCACCATCACGTGTACCCAACACAACTTGACACCCTCATGAGGGACCACATATTTGTAAAGATCATGGAAACAGAGAAATAAACTGACATCAGCAAAATCAATTGAAGCACATGTACATATGAAGTCATCCACTTCAAAAACACAGAAATACATCACAAACAAACCCAATTAGAGACCAGTGGGCAATGAGTTTCCCTCTGTATTCCAAGAATCACTACCCAGGCTACCCCCTGATTGGGGTATACAATATGAGATCAACCTAAAAGGTAGCATGCCTAAGGCGCGACCTATCTACCACCTCACACCACAAGAAGTCGGCACTCTGAAAGCCTACATTGACAAAGCACATGAGAAAGGCCTAGCCAGACCCTCAAAATCACTCTTTGGTGCCGCTGTCTTCTTTGTGGCAAAGAAAGATGGAGGCCTCTGCCTAGTCACAGGCTACAGGGCCCTCAACAAGGTCACAATAAAGAACAGGTATCCCCTTCCCCTAATTGATGAC
Source organism: Entomophthora muscae (assembly GCA_014839935.2). Taxonomy (NCBI): domain Eukaryota; kingdom Fungi; phylum Entomophthoromycota; class Entomophthoromycetes; order Entomophthorales; family Entomophthoraceae; genus Entomophthora; species Entomophthora muscae. Next base: position 212,083 of record QTSX02000834.1, on the reverse strand, counting down.
CTTTTTGATGCCCTGGGGGGTCCCGAATCTTCACAAAAATCAATTTGACAGCAGGATATCACCAAATTTGCATGAAACCTGAAGACATTCCAAAGACTGCATTTTGGACTAAATATGGATTCTTTGAATGTGTTGTCCTCAATTTTGGCATGACAAACGCTCCCAGTACCTTTCTAACCTTCATGAATGAAGTATTCAAGGAACACATTGGGAAAAGAGCAATCATCTACCTAGACGACATCATCATCTATAGTCCTAACCTACAACAACACTGGGAAGACGTCCACACAGTCCTCTGTACCCTGCAAGAAAACCAACTGATTGCCAAACCATCCAAATGCAAGTTATTCTCAACTGAACTCCCCTTCCTTGGTCATATCATTAGCAATGATGGTATCAATTTCCATTAAGACAAGATATGTGCTATAACAGAAATGCCAGCTCCAAGAAACAAGAGCAAGCTCCACACTTTCCTTGGAATGGTAGCATATGTACGCCAATTCATCCCCAACTGGGGTGCCTCAAACAGCTCCCTTGTCAGCCATCACAGGGAAAACAACCAAGGTTGTCTGGACACCTTTGCAAGATCAATATTTCCGCCAGCTAAAAGAGTGCATGGTTACTGCCCCCATCTTGCAATACCCAAACCGCGAGGGTATCTACGAGCTAGAAACTGACGCCTCTTATTATGCCATAGGAGGAGTCCTCTGTATCCAAACGGCCCAAAAAGACTTCCTCCCTGTGGCATATGAATCCAGGAAGCTATCAGACAACAAAAAAAGATACCCTATACACAATAAGGAGTTGGTTGCCATCATACACTGCCTCATGAAATGGCAATGTTATCTAGAAAGAGCCCAGACGTTCAAAGTACTCACCGACCACAAGTCAATGGTATTCTTTAAAACACAATAACACCTGTCAAGAAGACAAGCCAAATAGATGAGTCTCATACAGAAAACCCCATGCAAATTGAATACAAGCCAGGCTTGATATGCTTACTGCAGACTCTCTATCAAGGCTATATAATAAACACATCCTCTGCACTTATGGTGACCCCAAATGGCCCATGTTAATCATGGGGAATCTCCAGGAAGGGTTCCCACCTGGTAAACCAATGGACATCCAAGAGAAATTCCTCAAGAATAAACATCTTTTCAAAAACGTATATGGTACCCTCCACCAAATCCTTCCAAATGGTGACACGGTACCCTACGTTCCGCCAACACAAAAGATTGACACAATCCTCTGTTATCAAGGAGACTTGGGACACACCCATAGCAGAAACTTGCATGAATACCTCAAGACTTGCTACTGATGGCCCAACATGCTAGATGATATCAGAAAAGTACTAGAACAATGCAAGGTCTGTGAAAAGTACGCCCAAACCAAAGCTCCACCCAAATCAGTAGTACCCATATCCATCACACAGCCCTTCAAGTTATGGTTGTTAGATATTGTGGGACCTATTCCTGGTGAAAGCAAAGGCAAGAAGTACATCATCATAACCATTGACTATACAACCAGATGGCTCTTAGCACAAGCCACAAAGGAGCATAAAGGCAATGACGTGAGACAATTCATTGGCAAGGAGATCATAGCAAAGTTCAGAAAGCCCAACCTTTTAATCACAGATGGAGGCACTGAACTCAAAGCTATTGACACCAACATATACCTCGCCGAAAATGAAATAAAACACGTCACAGCCAGCCCATATCACCCCCAAGCAAATGGTTGTGTAGAACAACTAAACAGCTCTCTAGTGGAAGCCCTCAGTAAGTTATCTGCCAACAATCCAAAAGCCTGGGTTGACATGTTACCAAATGCCCTTATGGTCTGCAGAACACGAGTCAACCGCAATACAGGCAAAAGCCCTTATGAACTTGTCTATGTTCAGAAACCTTCACTTGTCAGTACTACCACAGGACCACGACTGCCACTTCCCAAGAAGATAACAGACAGCAATGACCCAAAAGTACTACAAGCCAGAAAGGACCAATAAGTGATAGAACAGCAAAGGGTTCAACAAGAAGAAATCTTGTTACAACAAGAAAGGTTCCAAGTTGGAGACAAGATCTGGGTTGTCAACCACAACCAGCACAAATTAGACCCAGGATTGCGCAGACCAGGCATTGTCATGGAGGCGTAACCCAATAACACCTACCTCATCAAAGGGATTGGAGCTCAAACAGAACTAAAACGTATGCATCATGATCAACTTTGCTTGTGTAAGGCAAGAGCAGCCCAAAAAAATTCAAGACTCCCTGTTTCTAACGCCAAACTGGATCATTACCAGGCCTGTATACCAGATACCCTCAAGAAGATTCCCAAGGCTCCGCCTTTCAGCACCCCGGGGGGAGATGTCCCAACATCTTTGATTACTCCCTCTTGGGGAATTAACGCCCGAGTAAATCACTGAGCAGCTCACAGAGTGGTTCACCGCCCAGCCAATAAACCAGTGGCACTATTATCAGTTAACCATCTATGACAGGGATCACTCAATCCAGGCCCCAAATGGAACACAACTTGATTAAGCCTCGCGACTCAAGAGGAACATTACTCAGATAAGCCCAATGACCTCCATGATGTACGTGGACGCCATGTGGCTTATCATGATACTATATATTAACCTATATTCATATTCAATAAAGTATCATTCTCTTCTTAATCTTCCCCTTTATTTTGTTTATTATACTTCCAAAAAGTATAAACTCAACACAGCAGTTCCCCCTTATTGAGGAAACTGCTGCAGGAAGCTGGGGCCAGAAAACAAGAATTAAAAATAATAATTTTAATTTGGACAGGTTTTATACCCCGTCTGCAGGCCGCGCAGCCGGCCGCCCAACCGCCAGGCGCCTGCCTGCTCCCGCCCAGCCAGCCTGCCCACCCACCACTGCCAGCCAGTCCCCCACCCAGGCCTCCAAATGGGGAAATTGCCAAAAGGGGAAACCCAAAAAGGCAATTTCCCCAAACCCAAATGGAGGGGGAACTGCTGCCCAAATTTGGGAAGGGCTGACAAGCTGCTCAAATCATCCATTTCTGCATTAACTGCAGAATTCAAAATTGGATGCATGAAAGCATTCAATGATACACCAAGCCAATGCAAGCCCAGAGATAACAGTTCATTGCCTGCACATCACTGCCAATTCCCCTCCCAAAAGGGAATTCCAGACAACACCAAGTGTTTGGGATTCCCTGTCCAGTGTTTTACTCTATTCATGCCACCACAAGGATGATAGTATATAATAAAGCCAATTCACTTGATGATAGTTTGTGCTATCATTGAGTGAAATTACCCCTTAATAGTATCACATAAATCAACCAGAACTTTTACTCTACAAGAAAGTTAAAGACACAAAGCTTTATCTGCCCTTTCCCAGGATCAGAAGATGAACCATTTAATCTTCTCAGCTGTACTCACAGCCTGCCTCGGGATTGGGGGCCACCAAAACAATAACTAGCATAAGCTGTACAGTAAGCCACCCAACAAGTACTTCTACAAGGAGCCAGCGCAGCTAAACTCCTCCAAGCAGTACTCCTGGCCCACGCTGGTGTTGTCCTGCTTCACCCAGTCCGTAGCTATATACACCTGTGTATACTATGTGCTTACGTATTTTGCCGGTAATTTAAGAAGATTTAAAGTACACGCCAAGGTCTTCAGATGGATGATGACAGTCTAACCCATTGTGACGGCGCTCACAGGATTCCAAGTTGCCAACTTGGTACCCTACTTTGCTAAAATACTCCCTCATATTCTGGGGCTTTACATCAAAGCACCAATCTTGCAATACCCTAATAACAACGGGTGCTATGAGCTTGAGTTGGATGCTAGTGACACCGCCATTGGCACAGTCCTATGCATCTGCCAGCCAGGGCAGCAAGATTTCCTGCCAGTATTTTATGAAAGAAGAAAACTAACAAACACTGAGAAAAGGTACCCAATACATGATAAAGAATTGCTAGCAATATACCACGCATGCAAGAAATGAAGATGTTATCTAGAAGGACATTTGAACTTCTGAGTGCTAACTGACCATAAATCCTTAATATATTTCAAAACTCAGAACACACTCACACAGCGCCAAGCCAAATGGATGTCCTTGCTTTAACAGCTTAACCTGGACATCCAATACAAAAAGGGGGTAGAGCTGGTCACGGTCAATGCTCTTTCTAGGCTATGTCAGCCAAGAGAGGATCACTCTGACCACCTGGACCCTGACTGTCCCAACCTGTACAATACTGAGTATAAAAACAAAGAGAAAGACCCCTCAACACATCAACTGACCCATGATACATTAGTAAGGAACAAAAAGCACTTCCATGTATCAAATAGCACTGTATACCAAATCATTAAGGACAACAAGTTCCCTACATTTCACTCACACAAAGAGTTGACACCATCCTAAGACATCACCCTCTACTAGGACACACAAAGGCTAACAACCTATACCTCACACTAAAAGAGATAGTATGGTGGCCTAATCTTAAACAAGACCTAGTTGATGTTTTGAAAAAGTGCACAATATGTGAGAAATACGCCAGCACCAAGGCTCCACAACCAACAGTTAATCTAGTAACAGACCCTGAACTATTTAAGGTTTAGGGGCTGGACATGATGGGACCCTTTCCAGAAGCAAAAAACAAACCACGCTTCCTAATTGTAGACATTGACTTTGCTACACACTGACCCATCTGCTGGGCAAAACAGAACCACAAGGCAGAAACAATATATTGCTTCATTAACAAGTCAATAGTAACCAACTACAGAACTCCTGACTACATTATAACTGATGGAGTCACAGAGCTATCAGGACATGTATTAAACAACAATTTAAAATCTAAAAACATCAAACACTCCAAAACCTTGCCCTACAGGCCACAGGCCAACAGCAGAGTTGAATGCCTAAACGGCAGCCTCATCAGAACCCTTGAGAAAATAATGGATGGCAAAGCCAAAGACACATGGCCACTTTACGTGAAACATGCATTATTAGTATCCCGGGTTTGCACCAATCAAGGGACAGGCTACTCACTGTTTGAACTAACATACAGTTAAAAACCAGAGATAGTCACCCACAACAACCAACTGTATGTGAAGATTCCCCCGGGAAAACCTCCCACAGTAGAACAAACACCAGCTCTATAACACATACACCTCAAAGCCAAACTAGCAGAAACAAAAAGGGTCAAAACACAAAAAGTAACCTCAACAGAAGACCCACTCCCCATCAACTCCCCTGTCTGGGTCCTAGCTGGAAACAGGAAGAAGCTAGACTCAGTACACAGAGGACCAGGAAGAATGATCAAATACCAACCAGACAGGAACACCTACCTGGTTAAGTTCCAGGGCGCCAAAGAGCCCATCACCAAGAATTACCACAGATCTTGCCTCTGCCTTAGCAAGGGAGAACATTTGATCTGGTTGGTACCAACTAGCAAACAACTTCAGGAAAATCAGGCGGCAGCCGTCAAGACAAAGCCCCCTCCTGATGTACCCGAGTAACCCCTCAAGGGAGGGGTGTGTTGAGGATCTGGATGTACAAGTATTCTGGGTACCACCATTACAAATAACATTCTGTCATTGCCCAATTTGGTGCCTTTCCAATATACCATTTGACATACCGGAAATGGCAGAAAACCAATATTACATGACTGTCCAGGTATCCATCAACTTGAACCCATCCCGCACATGACCAGCCCCTAGGTTTAATCTAACTAAAATCTCCGCCACAGCTAAAGCTATATAAGTCTAAAGTATTATCCAATAAAATATACTTCTTCTCTTCTTAACTCCATATTCAAAGCTTCCCAAAAGGCTCTCCTTATCAGTATGATCTAAATATTATTTGAGCTTTAAATAACTTACCAAGGGAGCTTGTCTGGAATTATCTTTGCTCCTATAAAAAAGTATTCCCATGTGTTTCAACATTTGAGGAAGAAGGTAGATTTTCATTAGATATGGCATGGGACAATCAGTGAGTCCCCCCTGAATAATGTAAGATACATTGTCAGCTGAGGTGTTGATCTCAGTTGCAAAATAAGTGTCCAACAAAAACAGTAATTTAATACCCAGGAATATGATTAATGAAGATTTAATTATAGGGGGTTAATGGTCTTGACTGTGTTAAGAAAAATGGTTAAGATTAACCAAAGGTAAACTACCAAATAGTGGGTTAAAGGCGCTGTGTTGATAATTTTTTTGGGGTTGAAAGTGCTGCCACACTGCCAAATCAATTTTTGAAGCGCTGATGCACTGCCTAATGTGTGTTTCAGGCACTGAGGCGCCATCTAGGAACATTTCTGGGTGCAGGGGTGGCACCTGATTTGAGTTTCAAACCATTTTATTGGCTGTCAATAGCCAAAAATCAATTCATTTAAAAAATATCAAAGAAGACAATGATGTCCAGGTATTAAGCACTTAAAAGCTGTTTTCCAGGTGGTACAATTTAAGCTTGGATCAGGAATACATATATTCTACAGGTTTTTGGTACCAGAAGTCTGGAATGCTTCAAGAAATAGAAGTTTGTATCCAAGGAATGAATCATGTGATTCTAGAATTTATCAGGGCACATTCTTATAGGTTAAGAATATAAAGATCTTTTTGACAAAGGTATTGATTTAATGACATCATTATTTAAAAGATTACATGATAGGAATCCATGTTGGATTCTGGAACCAGAGGTGTTTTAAGCTGATTATACCCCAATTGGTATGTAATATAAACATGATTATAATAAATATGTATGCTTATTTTTTGTGATAATTGTCTCTTTACCCTCAATCATTTTAAGTTTTATGTATTTGGCATTTAACTGGAAGAAGACTACCATGGAATGAGAGAGATGGTCTGAAGCCAAGACTATGGGAAGTAAAAAGTGTGGAAGTGATCACCATATGGTGGAGAGTTGAACATCAAGATTGCTTGTCTGCAATCCAAGCTCATCAAATCTCACACAAGGATTCCCTGTTATACTGTAAAAGGTTCAGGCTGAGATAATGAAAAAGCATTCATGAATTTCATGGATCCTCTACAGAGGGGCTACAAACCTGTAAATCCCAGCCATGACCAGGGCGTCCAGGATTATTAAGTCTACTGAGTCATATCCAGGGGCAACATTATTGCCATCCAGGGAGAGCCTGGCCTCATCAATTCCAAGTGATATGCTGTCCATTTTTTTTTCTACACAAGCACCCATCCCAAAGTAAAACAAATACCCAAGGTAAATCATGAGATTTAGCCTTTCCCAGAAAAGGCCTCTAAAACTCACGCCTTTTATTATAAACTGTGCTAATCTTCTAATCATGTTTTGTCTTGGAGAATGCCATAAACATTGATAGGAGAATTACAGTTTTATCTCTTGTCCATGCCCTTTCAAATTACACCATAATAATTCTTGCTTTTTATGACTGTTGCATTGGCAACACCCAATTTTGACACCACCCCCAAGGTTCTCCCATAGGTACTTTAAGGTATTTCCACCAGAAAGAAGAAGCAAGTGCCCCCCATGAGTCAGTCCCATCTCTAGTAGGTTCTTTAAAGGAAGCATCCCCATGACGTCCCAAACAAGCTTGATGAAGTTTACACAATTAACTCCAAGAGGAACACAGAGTCCAGGAAGATCAGCTGTGCATTTTTATATGCATTCCTGCCCATTCTGTAGCGTCCTTGGTGTGTGTCAGGTGGGAGAGGGCATCTCTCAACATCAGGAAGACACTATTGATATTTTCCTCTATCTTGAAGACAACAGGAGGTGACAGGGACATCTGCCTTCCTATGTGGCTGGCATAGTTGGCGTAAAATGTGGTAGTAACGTACAGGATCAGGTCATTCCTAACAACACCATTGATGATCTATAAAAAAGTGAAGTATTTTAATTTTTATTAACATTTTTATTACCCTCTTTGGCCTCTTCTTTACCAGCTTCTTCTACAAGGTGGGCCATCTTGGGCGCAAAAAGCTGTGTGGGCATCCCAGTGTTCTCTTTTTGGGCCCTCTTTGTGGGCTTCAGATGTTCATAAATCTTGGGTTCATCCACCCAGATGGACAACACGGAAAAAGTGTCTCCTTTAAACTATAGTCCCTTGACTACAGTCTTATGAACATTGAGAAGACGTTCAATTGTCTTCTCTGATGTATCAGGAATTTTGGCCATCAGGGCCTTGACAGATATGTTGTCAACCTTGTCACCTGCTAGGACAATGGTATTGACTTTTTCCTTTGATTTAGCTATTTATTTCCTTGATGTCAGCAATTGTCAAGTCAAGTTCTTTCAGAAGATTCCAAAGTTCTCTCATTTTATTTTTTACTAACCTTTTTTATGTTTTTGTAGCTTTCCATCTAAGAAACTCTATGTTATTCTAATCTTTTGCCCCTTTGCTTTTCCCTGTTTGTTTTATGTATAATTACAATTTCCATTATTTTTATTCCTTTTTTCCCATTATGTATATTTTTTAGCTATTATAAATTCTTTTTGTTTGCTTTGTGGTTTGCCATTATTTCATAGTTGCTGTATTATTTTAAGTTTTTTAAACAATCCCTTGTAACAAAAATTACAGCAATACAATGTTGACTAAGTTTAAATTAGACAAATATACAACTATTGTGTTTATAATAGTTGCCTGTGATCCAAATTCAAAACCTTAATAATAAAATTTAAGACAATCAGGAGCTGTGTGGGAAAGTGATTGTTGAGACAAAGGGACATTCAAAGATTCTTTGAATCATGGGTGCTAATTGTTCTGATTGGTGGTTTGTTTTCCCATTGAGCCCCATTTATTACTATGACAAGTTAATTATAGAATAGTGCTCAATCAGCAACCAGGCTAACACTAGTCCACAAAAAATTGCCACAGCGGCAATGACACACAAGGTCAAAACAGTCAGCATATCATATTAATTAGCTCACATGAATCAAAGAATCTTTGAATAACCCTTTATGAACTAACAATCACTTTCTCACACAGCTCCTAGTTAGCTTAAAGTTTATTAAAAAGGTTTTGAATTCAAATCACAGATAACTTCTCTAAACACAATAATTGTATAACTATTGAATTAAAACTTAACTAAACATTGCATTGTTGTAATTTTTGTTACAAGGAACTGTTTAAAGGGACAAGTTCCTTAGGTCTAAGTTCCTAAGGTTGAAAGTGCAGAAATAAAAAACAGGACCCCCAAAAAGTGTAAAAATTGAACCACTATGCAGGGTGAAAAAATTGAAAATATCAAATATTAAAGTGCAAAAATCAATTTTCTGGAGGTTAACTTTGAAGCCAAAAAACTCAGCCCTTAATAAAAATGTATACATTAAAGATATTCTAGACTAAAGAGACAACAATGAGTTCATTTCTGAAATAAAAATATATGCTATATAACAAAAAAACGCTTAAATTTGCTGTTTTCAAAAAGAGAGTTTATTTTAGTTTCAAAAGCAAATTTAGACTAGAATTTATATGAAACTGTATTTAATTGAATATAAAATATGAAACTAGACAAAAAAAACTACTTTATAGACTATAGTTTTAGTAAAAATTCTCATTTCATTTTCAGCTTAAGTATAGCTATAATAATACTTCAGTATAAGCAAAATAAAGTATTTTTCCTACAAGATACAGGCATATGATTTTAGGTATTTTCTTTTATTAGTGATTTTATACCAATGAAAAAAGTTATAGAAGCTTACAATTAAATATTATAAAGTACCTTGATTGCTTATTAAAGCTATACTGTACAGTGTTATACTTAATAAAATATATATGCCTAGGTCTTATTCATAATAAGTCACAATATTCAAAGATATCAAGAACTTGCCTGTCATGCCATAAAATGAGGACTTGAATTTTTTATATATATTAAGAACACTGTACTGCAACCAAAAGATGATATAGATAGTTCAAAGTTGTATAGCAAAGAGATACCTTTTATACATTGTCAGCATTTTGGGATATTGCCTAATTAACAGACTCATCCAATTAACACAGGCCAGCAGCCAAGCACTCTTAAGAATGGTTTCAACAAAAAAATGCAAGTGTGCAGGCTGTGATAGGGCTGTGTTGGACAAAAATAAGACTATTACGGCAAATGCTGTAATTGTCCTGTCCTCCCTGGTGATGTCTTTTGGATTTCCCAATGTTGGGGGAGTCAAAATTTCAAAAAAAGGCCTCAGACAGCTTTCTGTTTTCCAGACAAGCCAGATTTGTATATGTATTCAAAAAAGAATTTTTGAAACAAAATCAAATTATAATTCTTATTATTTAATTTTTAAAAATAGAAAGGAAATATATATATTGTTTTAAAAAAATCCATAAAAAATCTGTCTGTAGTCATGTATGGAAGCTTCTCCAGAAAAATTGTGCCCTTGTTGAGTTTATAATTCTGGGAAGTATAATAAACAAAATAAAGGGGAAGATTAAGAAGAGAATGATACTTTATTTGATATGAATATAGGATTAATATATATAAAAGTGAGTCTGTCTGTCTGTAATGTCACCTTGAGTGGCTCAAGCTGTAAGGGATTTGACTGAATTGATTTTTAGTTAAATTTGATTTTAAAAGTTGATTGTTAAGCCAAAAGCTCAATTTGGCTCATCCTTACATTCAATCCCTTACATGCATCTTTGAGAGTACACAGATTGAATTCAGTGGAGTGTGAGCTAAATCATGTTGAACTGAAATATAAGCCACTCAAACTTTAATAAATTTGTATTTGATTACTTGCATTTTAAATTAGTGGATAACCCCATTCAATCATATCAAAGTGGCTTATCTTTCTAGATTACCCTTTTCTAGAATGGGTGGATTAAAGCTGGAAGAGAAGCAGCAATTGTTTTAGATTGTTTTATATGATTGGATGATTATGCTCTGTGTGAGGATTGAATTGACAACAAAAAGAGAGCTTGGTCAATTTAAAGTGATACAGTGTTGTGGTGAACAACAAATATGTAAAATTGGTAATAATTAATCAACCAAGAGATAAAGCTATATTTGCACAGTTCATCTATTTAAAGAGTAGATTGGGGATTTACGGTTTTTGAATAACGGTTGTTTGAATGTGTTCACTGCAACACTTCCTCCTTCATTCTAAGCTTGGTACACCTTCAAGCGGCTGCTGCTGACAGGGAGGGGGTATTGGAATCCTGCGGTGTTCTCAAGGAAGTAGCTGTGATGTTTTCCAATGGCATAAATGGTGTATGGGCCCTTCCATTTAACTTTGAACTTCTTAGAGCGGGTGGTGTTCAAGGCGCTATTGAATTTTAAGACCTGTTGGCCAATCTTGAACTTGGGTATGTGGTGGTTGATCTCCTGCTGAGCGGCTGTGATCTTGGTGGCAGTGGTAGATAGGTTCTTCTTGGCTTGGTGGCGGGTTTGTTCACAGTTTTTTGAGTCACAATGCTGGTTCACCTTCTTGAGGACGCGGGCTTGGTTGGGTTTAGTCCCAAACATGGCTTCAAATGGTGTCATCTTAATGGTGTTGTGAACCTTAGTGCGGTAGTTCCAGAGGACTGAGGGTAACATGACTTCCCAAGTAGATGGCTGGAACTTGGTGGTCTTCTCAAGGCATTCTATCAATGTGTGGTTGAATCTCTCAGTGAGGCCATTACAACAAGGGTTGTACACAGTGGAGAACTTGTGGACAGTGTTCACCTTGTTTGTCAAGTTGGCTGCCATGTAATTTCTGAAGTGGGATCCTTGATCAGATAACAATGTAGCTGGAGGGCCAAACTGGGTCACAATGCTGTTGTAGATGAAGGAAGCTGCAGACATAGCGGAGTTATTGCTGCAAACCTGAGCAACAGGCCAACAGGAAAGGTACTCAGTAGCAACCAGGATGTAAGTTTTTCCAGATTTTGAAGGAGGTAGGGGCCCAACAAAGTCAATACCCCAAAGTTCAAATATCTTGTTGACTACAATAGGTTCCACAGGCTTGGTATGCACAATCTTCTTACTGAACCGTTGGCAGTTCATGCAGCTGCGGGTGTGGTTATAGGTATATGTATACATCCCTGGCCACCAGTAGGTCTCTTTGAGGCGCGCTAGAGTGGCATCCCGGCCAAAGTGTCCAGCGCCATTGTGTGCTTCCATCAAGATACTCTCTCTGTCCTCCTTGGGTGGGATCACCCGGAGCCCATTATCTGTCTTTTTAAACAATGTGTTACCTATCACGGTGTACTTGATTGAGTAGACAAAGAACTTGCGTAGATCAGCTTCAGTGACAAGTGATGTGCGCAGGCGGGCCATGTCCTTGAACTGAGCCAGAGAGGGTTCATAAGTCAATTTTTCAACCAACAAACAGAACTGGCGGGACAAGCTGTCAGCAACAGAGTTCAGCTTCTCAGGAATATGTACAATCTCAAAGTCATACTCCATAAGTTCCAAGAGCCAGCGCATGCAACAACTGCAAGGAAGAGATGCATTGGTGATGAATTTGACAGCCCAGTTATCAGTATGAATGACGAGGGGGTGGCCAAGCACATAATAGCAAAACTTCTTGAGAGCCTTGATTACAGCCAGGACTTCCTTGTTGTATATAGTATAGTAGTACTCGGCAGGTATAAACTTTTTAGACATAAACTTGATGGGTCTAAAACATTGTTTATTTCCTGGCATAGCACCGCGCCCACTGCATTGGTGCAGGCGTCTGAAAAGATGTGGAACTCACGGTTGAAATCAGGGTAAGCAAGGACTGCATCAGAAGTGATGGCAGCCTTAAGAGCCTTGAAAGCGTCGTTTTCAGGGGGTCCCCACTTGAACGACTTGTTCTTGTGTGTCAGATTGAAGAGAGGGGCAGCCAACTCACTATAGTCTTCAATGAACTGATAGTAGTACCCTACCAACCCAAGGAAGGATGACACCTGGTTGGCATTGGTGGGTGTGGGCCAGTTTGTGATTACATTGCACTTGTCAGGATCAGGGTGTTTTCCAAAGGCATTGACCATGTATCCCAGGAGTTTGAGTTGCTGAACAGTCAGGATAGACTTCTCAGCATTCACACTCAGGTTGGCGCTCTTGATACGGTCCAGGCATAGCTTCAGGTGTTGCAGGTGCTTGTCAAATGTCTTGGAGTAGATAGTTATATCATCTAGATAGACAGTAACAAAGTTGCCAATAAGACCTTTGAATACCCCATTCATAATGCGCTGGAAGGTACAAGGGGCACCCTTCAGTCCAAAAGGCATGTGGATGTATTCATACTGTCCCCATTTTGTGACAAAGGCAGTCTTTGGCTGGTTGGCTTCTTCAACAAGGATTTGGTGGAACCCACTGAATATGTCAATATTTGAGAACCACTGTGAACCACCAAAGGAGGCCAAGATATCTGAGATGCGGGGCAGGGGGTAATGGTCAGATATAGTCACCTTGTTCAGTGGGATGTAGTTGACACACATGCGGAGCTTGTTGCCCTTCTTGGGTACAACCACAATGGGGGAAGCCCATAGAGACTTGCTGGGGCGGATCATACCTTGCTTCAGCAGCTTGAGGATTTCATTTCATACAAACTCCTCCTTGGACTGAGGAAGGTGGTTGAACCAGGAAGCTACAGGCTTGGCGTCACCAGTATCAATCTTGTGGCGGAATCCAGGTGCTTCAGGAAGGTCATTGTAGTCAGAGACAATGTAGGAGCTGTACGTGGAGATCATCTCCTGGAGCTAAGCTTGCTGGACGTTGTTCAACCAGGTATTGTCCATGATTTGGGCGGCTAAAGGTTTGCAAAGGAAGGAAGGGCCAGTAGGACTGTCAAATGTTACCTTGAGATCAATTAATTCATTATTATGCTCAAGTGTCCATCTGTTGTCCGCAAACCGGGTGGTTACGCTCAGGTCACTCATAGTTTTGCGGCCAAGGAGCAGGGTATACTGGTTGTGGTCAAAGATGGCGGCCTCAATGGTACTAAAGACACCTCCCAACCACAAGCGCAACTTGATGGCCTCGCTGAGAGCAGTAGTGCAGCTCCCATTGGCAAGGATGAAGCTGACGTCAGATGAGGTTACCTCTGGACAAGGCAGGGATTCCAGGAACATCTTGGAGATGATGTTGCTATAAGCGCCACCATCCAAGATTATAGATGTGTGTACGCTGTTTACAGTACCTGTGGTTCTCGGGGCGCCTGTGCCTGTCAGGAAGAGGGCTTTGTACTTCCCGGGGCGTAGCGCGGATATGGCCTGGTGCATCTTCTGGCAAAACTTGGGGCTTTCAGTGCACAGGACTTTGAGGGAGATGGTCATCATCAGCTGGCGCAGGATCTTCACAGCTGAGAGGCCAGGTCTCTCCTTTGGTCTATCTGATTGGGTGGGGCCGCAATGCTTCTTGCCAGACTTGGGAGGGGGTCTTTTTGCATCCAAGGTTACCTGGGACTTACCATCCATTCTAGGCTGGTTGATTGCCACCTAGAATAGGTCAAACCATGGTTGTAGAGTGTGGAAGGTATCCATTGGCTCAGAAGAGGTGGATGAAAACTAGTTTGGCCAGTTGGGATCCCTTTTATACCTGATTGAATGACTCGGAATAGTATGGGTATAATTTTTGCCAGCTGCGCCAGATTTGATTGGCTTGTCTGTATTGCAATAATGTTGCAATAAATTGGGTACATTTGTTCCCTTGGTATTGCAGGGTTTGATTGGTTGGCTATGGGTAGGACAACCAGCTTGATCAGAATGATTAAAGTTTACGCCAGCTGCGCCAGATCTGATTGGTCCATCAGAATTACAATAATTGGACAATACATTGGGTACATTGGTCTTCTTGGCATCACGGGATCTGATTGAATGGCTTGGGATAGGACAACCAGCTTGGTCAGAATGATTAAAGTTTGCGCCATCTGCGCCAGATCTAATTGGCCCATCTGAATCACAATTATTGGACGATACATTGGGTGTGTCAGTTTCCATGGCGCCCAGGGGTTTGATTGGCTCATTCAAATTGCATTTATTTATCAACACATTTGGTGAGTCAACTTCCATTGCATTGTTGGGTGTGATTGGCCCAGCTAAATTGCAATCATTTATCAATATATTGGCTGAGTCAACTTCCATAGCGTCGTCAGGCGTGATTGGCTCGTCTAAATTGGAGAACTCACTTGAAGCCATATGCATAGAATTGCATGTAGCGCCGGAGGAGTTGATTGGCTGGGCCAAATCATGTGGGTTGTACAACGCGCGCTGTGTCATGGCATCCTGAGGGGCGTGCAATCTGATTGGTTGATTCAAATTGCAAGGGTTGGACAATGCCGCTGGTCCATTGGCATCCTGGCAAGCCCGCAATTGAATTGGTTGGTTGCTAACATCAACGTTGTACAACATGGAATTTGCATTAAATTTACTGCCGCAAGAAGATCTGATTGGCTCGTCCAAATCAGCATGGTCCACCAATAAGCCGTGCACATCCTCCCCAATTGTATTAAGGGGCCTGATTGGTTCCAGCCCAGGGGAATTAACCCAGGACACCATTGCAGGGCCCAATGGGCTAGGGTGGCTGCAATGGTGGCTCCTGAAGGCTGTTGGGCCTTCATCCTTGCTTTCTTGGCTGGTGGCCCTGTGTTCCCAGGCCGTTGCGCCTGAAGGGGACGCCTCCAGGGAGGGCGTCTCACAAGGTAAGTTGGAATACCCACCCTTGTTGCAGGGGGACTCGGAGACTGACTCCACGGTTACAATATTGTAATGTGGGTTGTCCTCAAAAGGAAGATATTTGTCAAGGTCAGGTAAGCACAAGTAATGATCTTCATTTTTGAAACCATCCTCAATTTCCAAGCTAACAAATATATTAGGGTGGCAGGGGTTCCACTTGCTGTTGCGCACATACGCTCGGGGCGGCAAGGGGGAGGATGGGGGTTTGCGGGATGGATCTGGGTTGCTGGGGTGTTCTAAATCATCTCCAGATTCACCATGGGCAAGGGGGGAACGCAGATGGGGACGGCACATCCTCACAGTCCATAAGCTTCATGGGTGGGGGTGTAAGTTTGCAACCTGGGGAGGGGCCTTGGGAGCAAACTTGACGCTTACAAATCAGGGTAAACGGGAAACTGGGGCCATCAGGGTCAACAATGTACTCAAGGGTAGATTTTTTATTCAAAGGCTGAGGGATGGCGGAGGAGGAGAGGGCACATTTTTGCTTCATAGTTTTGTTCAGCCATCATCAACCCTTGAGGTTTGTGGTCATGGTTAATGGGGTTGAACTCACAAATGAAGTTATAGTGGGATGACTCCTTACAGATGGAGCAGGGCGCTGCGTAATCCTTGGAGATGTGCCCCACCTCAAAGCAGTTGTAACAACGGGGGTTATACAGGCAGTTATAATCTCTTTGAAAGGTGTGGGGGGATTGGTGTTAGGTTGACGTCCTTGCTCCTGTGCCATGAACATGGCGTCAAAACGGCGGTTCAAATCCTCAAGGTGGGCCTTGACCTCCTGGGCAATTTCCTCAGACTTATTCTGTTTGCGAACCGGTGCAAAGGGGTTCCATTCAGAATTTTCCTTGGCGTGTTCATCTGTGGCACGTTCAACTCAGATGTCATACTTTTCACGGACCAAGGCAATTGCTTCCTCCAACAAATTGGGCTTGGCAGCTTGAACCATGGCAGAGTAGGAGTGGGTAAGGGCGTTCACAAATGCGCGGATGAAGACAAGGCTGTGGAAATTCTCAACAGTGGTCTTGCGGTCAGAGGAACTGTTGGTTTTGAGGTGTTGCTTCAAAGCCTTGTTAGCGGTTTTTTGGAATGTATTCAAAAATTTGCGTAAGGATTTGAAGTGCACCATCTTCAACAGGCCCAACTGGTGAATGGCATTGGGTTCATGTTCAGCAAAGCGGAGCTCAGCTTGGGCCTTCCAATTGGCCCAGATGGCAACCTGAACATCCTGATGCCAGAAACAGGCTTCCCCCAGGAGAAAACGGCTGACCTCATAGAGGTGGTCCTCATCAGAGAGCTTGAATTGCTCAGTATAATCCTTGAAAGTATACAGCCAAGCAGTATACCCATTCTCCTTGAAGCGAGGAAGTTGCTGAGCAACCAAGAACTTAGACAAGGGGTCGCCAACAGAAGGGGCAGGGGGGGAAGCAAGGGCGGAGGCAGCAGGAGCCCAAGTGGGAGATTCAACAGCAGAAATGGGGGCGCGGAAGCAGACATTACGACAACAACAGGCACACAGGCAACAACACAAAAACAGCAATACAAGTTCAGTGAATGGAATGAACTCCAAAATTTTGTTGTGGTGAACAACAAATATGTAAAATTGGTAATAATTAATCAACCAAGAGATAAAGCTTTATTTGCACAGTTCATCTATTTAAAGGGTAGATTGGGGATTTATGGTTTTCAAATAACAGTTGTTTGAATGCGTTCACCACAACAACAGTTTAAATTATAAATATAAATATTAGTTTAAACAAGGAGATGGTTGGCTTGGATATTTCAAAATTCTTATTATTTATTTGAAATAATAGAATATTCCAATTGGATGCATCACCTGATCCAAGTGGCTGCATATTGTTCAGAGTAGACCTTGCTTGACACAGCTTCATCCCAAAAGAACATCAGTGGAGTAAACAAGCTATGACAAAATTGTGATTCAATATAATGATTTTCATGAAATTTAGAGGATGTAGATCAATTTTTCAGATGATTCCAATCAAAATGGTACCAAGCATGATAGCTCTAGCTGCTCTAGATGCTGAGATATATAGTTAAGTACTGCAATCGGGTTCGCGTCATAATCAAAGGCTCGGACTCGATTTGAAATTATCTAAATTTACTTTTAATACACACTACAAAAACTAAAATCAATGTATCTCAGTGAATACTAAGCCGATTTTGATGCCCAATAGCTTATTTAAAAGCTGCAGATCAGCTCTACATTATTAAAGCCACTAAAAATCAATTACTAAATTTTAAAATAATTAGTTTAGCCTTACTAAACTTAATAGTGATACTATACTTATTTAGGTTTGGTTTTTATTTATACTTGGGGTATACAATTTTAATTTTAAATTTAAATAAATATGATTGAAATCACCTTTTAATAAAAAAATTAAATAAAATTTTAATTAAACATGCAAAAAGTAATACAAGCCTAAAAATACAATAAAATAAAATTAATTGATTTATTAAATTCAACTTTAATGCTGTCCTTGGACGGGGCAACTGCCTAGTATTATATAGTATCATGACAAGCCACACGCTGTCCATGTACCTCATGGAGGTCATGGGGCTTATCTGAGTAATGTTTCTCTTGAGTCACAAGGCTTAATCAAGTTGTGTTCCATTTAAGACCTGTATTGAGTGATCCCGTCATAGATGGTTAACTGATAATGGTGCCACCAGTTTATTGCCTGGGCAGTGAACCGTTTGGTGAGCCGCTCAGTGATTTACTCAAGGCGTTAATTCCCCAAGAGGGAGTAATTGAAGATGTTGCAACATCTTCTCCTGGGGTGCTGGAAGACAGAGCCTTGGGAACCCTCTTGAGAGTATCTGGTATACAGGCTTGATGTTGGTCCAGTTTGGTGTTAGGTACAGGAAGCCTTGAATTTTGTTGGGCTGCTCTTGCCTTACACAAATGGAGTCGGTCATGGTGCATATGTTTCAGTTCAGTTCGAGCTCCAATCCCTTTGATGAGGTATGTGTTATTGGGCTGCACCTCCATGACAATGCCTGGTCCGCGCAACCCTGGGTCTAATTTGTGTTGGTTGTGATTGATGACCCAGATCTTGTCTCCAACTTGGAACCTTTTATTGTTGCAATAGGATTGCTTCCCGCTGAACCCTTTGTTGGTACATCACTTCTTGGTCCTTTCTGGCTTGTAGTACTTTTGGGTCATTATTGTCTGGTATCTTCTTTGGAAGTAGCAGTCGTGGTCCCGTGGTTGTACTAAAAAGTGAGGGTTTCTGACTGTAGACAAGTTCATAAGGGCTCTTACCCGTATTGTGGTTGAATTGTGTTCTGCAGACCATGAGGGCGGTTGGTAGCATGTTGACCCAGGCTTTTGGATTGTTGGCAGACAACTTACTGAGGGCTTCCACTAGAGAGCTGTTAGCTGTTCTACTTGTACATTTGCTTGTGGGTGATATGGGCTGGCTGTGACGTGTTTTATTCCATTTTTGGTGAGATAGATATTGGTGTCAATAGCTTTAAGTTCAGTGCCTCCATCTGTGATTAAAAATTCAGGCTTTCTGAACTTTGCTATGATCTCCTTGCCAATGAATTGTCTCACGTCATTGCCTTTATGCTCCTTTGTGGCTTGTGCTATGGGCCATCTGGTTGCATAGTCAATGGCTGTGATGATGTACTTCTTTCTTTTTCTTTCACCAGGCATAGGTCCCACAATATCTAGCAACTATACCTTGAAGGGTTGTGTGATGGATACAGGTACTACTGACTTGGATGGAGCTTTGGTTCATGCATACTTCTCACAGACCTCACATTGTTCCAGTACCTCTCTGATATCATCTAGTATGTTGGGCCACCAGTAGCAAGTCTTGATATATTCATGAAAGTTTCTGCTACAGGTGTGTCTCAAGTCTCTGTGATAACAGAGGATTGTGTCAATCTTTTGTGTTGATGGGAGGTAGGGTACAGTGTCACCATTTGGAAGGATTTGGTGGAGGGCACCATATATGTTTTTGAACAGATGTTTGTTCTTGAGGACTTTCTCTTGGATGTCCATTGGTGTGCAAGGTGGGAACCCTTCCTGGAGATTTCCCATGATTAACATGGGCCAGTTGGGGTCGCCATCAGTGCAGAGGATGTGTTTATTTAATAGCCTTGATAGAGAGTCTGCAGTAAGCATCTCTCTTCCTGGCTTGTATTCAATTTGCATGGGGCATCTCTGTATGAGGCTCATTCATTCAGCTTGTCTTCTTGACAGGTGTTGTTGTGTAATGAAGAATATCAATAACTTGTTTTCAGTGAGTACTTTGAACCACTGGGAGCCTTCCAGATAGCATTGCCATTTCATGAGGCAGTGTATAATGGCAACCAATTCCTTATTGTGTATGGGGTATCTTTGTTCACGGTCCAATAGTTTCCTTGATTCATATGCTACAGGGAGGAAGTCCTTTTGGGCCGTTTGGATACAGAGAACTCCTCCTATGGCATAATTGGAGGCGTTGGTTTCTAGCTCGTAGATACCCTCATGGTTTGGGTATTGCAGGATGGGGGCAGTAACCATGCGCTCTTTCAGTTGGCGGAAATTTTGGTCTCATAAGGGTGTCCAGACAAATTTGGTTGTTTTTCCGGTGATGGCTGACAAGGGAGCTGTTAGGGCGCCCCAGTCAGGGATGAATCTGCATACATAGGCTACCATTCCAAGGAAGGTGCGGAGTTTGCTCTTGTTCCTTGGGTCTGGCATCTCTGTTATGGCGCAATTTTGTCTGGATCCGGCTTGATATGTCCTTGCTGATGATATGGCCAAGGAATGAGAGTTCAGGTGAGAAGAACTCACATTTGGACAGTTTGGCAACTAGTTGCTTTTCTTGCAGGGTACAGAGGACTGTGCGGACGTCTTCCCAGTGTTGTTGTAGGTTGGGGCTGTAAATGATGATGTTTTCCAGGTAGATGATGGCTCTTTTCCCAATGTGTTCCTTGAATACTTCATTCATGAAGGTTAAAAAGGTACTGGGAGCGTTTGTCATGCCAAAATTGAGGACAACACATTCAAAGGATCTGTATTTAGTTCAAAATGCGGACTTTGGAATTTCTTCAGGTTTCTCGCAAATTTGGTGATATCCTGCTGTCAAATTGATTTTTGTGAAGATTTGGGACCCCCAGGGCATCAAAAAGGTCATCAATTAGGGGAAGGGGATACATGTTCTTTATTGTGACCTTGTTGAGGGCCCTGTAGTCTGTGACCAGGCGGAGGCCTCCATCTTTTCTTTGCCATGAAGAAGACAGCGGCACCAAAGGGTAATTTTGAGGGTCTGATGAGGCCTTTCTTGAGTGCTTTGTCAAGGTAGGCTTTCAGAGTGTTGTCTTCTTGTGGTGTGAGGCAGTAGATGGATTGCGCCTTAGGCACACTACCTTTTAGGTTGATCTCATGTTGTATACCCCAATCAGGGAGTAGCCTGGGTAGTGATTCTTGGAATACAGAGGGAAACTCATTGACTAGCTGGTCTCTAATTGGTTTTTTTTGTGCTGAGTTTCTGTGTTTTTGAAGTGGATGACCTCATACATACATGTGCTCCAATTGATTTTGCTGATGTCAGTTTCTTTCTTTGTTTCCATGATCTTTACAAATATGTGGTCCCTCATGAGAGTGTCAAGATGTGTTGGGTACACGTGATGGTGGACTTCTCCTCGCTGGATAGTGAGGGTGGCGCTGTCCCAGTCAATGTGAGGCTTTGTCTTTTGCATCCAATCTAATCCAAGTATGATATCATATTTGGGAATTGGAATGATGGGGCCACTAATTGTTGTTTGGACGTCTCCAATTTGGGCCCAGGAAGGTTTTGTCTTGTGGGTAACTGGTGTACTGCGGTTGTCCGCCATGATGCCTTTCTTGATGCTACTTCAAATGATAGGTAACTTCATGAGGTCTGCAAAACTCTTTTTAATGAGTGATTGATTGGCTCCAGTGTCAAATAGTGCTGTGCCCTGGTATCTGTGAAAACGGAAAGGATAGGTAAGAAGCTTATTTCCAGATTGGGCGGCAAACAGTAGAGGATTGCTGGAGGGAACCTGGATCATGGTGATTGAGTCCATGTCCTGTTCTCTGTACAAGTCTTGTGAAGAGGGGGAGAGCAGTTTGCCTAAGCACTTGCCTAAGCACTCCCCTGAGCTTTTCCCTCCTCGTTGGTATCTTTGGTGCTGGCCTGGTTGGCTTGTGCAGTGTGATTCCCATTTTGAGGCTGGGTACTGTTGGCTTGGTTGTTTTTCTTATTGGGGCGAGGCTCTCTCTTAGCTGCAGGGTTTTCTTTGCGCTTGTTGCTAGCTAGTAGGATTTCAGACTTCTGAGCTGTGTGTTTTCCTTCTAGGAATACATCTTTGAGGTTCTTGCAGCAGTTCATGTTGAACTGAGGTCTAATGTGTGTGGGAAGGCCATTGTAGAAGTTCAGGCGTGGTCCAGGTTCATCAAAGTTGATAGTGTTGGGCGCACGGTCACGTAGTTCTTCATATGCCACAATGTACTTGTTGATGGTTCCTGTCATTTTGAAGGTTT
Organism: Entomophthora muscae; assembly: GCA_014839935.2. Classification (NCBI taxonomy): domain Eukaryota; kingdom Fungi; phylum Entomophthoromycota; class Entomophthoromycetes; order Entomophthorales; family Entomophthoraceae; genus Entomophthora; species Entomophthora muscae. Next base: position 189,948 of record QTSX02000834.1, on the reverse strand, counting down.
GAAGCTCGGTCATAATCACCACGTCCGAGTCCTTCATGGAGAACTTTTTGAGGAATGCGGCCTTGAACACTTCTCAATTTTCCTTCTGGTCAGGGTGTTGGGCTAGCCATTAGGTAAAAAAGTGTGAGGCAGTTCCTGTGACACAGAGGGCAATTTCGCTGACCCAGAGTCTTTGGGGGGGGTACTCCACCTGTTTGAACTTACTCTCAGTGCTGTTGATCCAAAGCAAAGCATTTTCCCAGTGTATTCCTGCAAAGGCCCCAATCTCAGCAGTATGTAAGCGTTGAAACACAATATTGTGTATCTAAGGTTGCGTAGGCGCTGTTGTGGTTGGCCTGGTAGTGAACAGTCTGCGGGTTTTGAGGGCATTGCACTGGTCAATGGGTACAAGGAGATTATCATAGATGACAAGGCCTGGGGGACGTCTTGCCCTACTTTGTAATCTCTCCAACAGTTAGGGAGCGACATTGCTTGTGTTCTTTTCTTGGGAGGAATTTTTCCTTTGAGTTGGGTAGGTATGGATAACCTACCTGTGCTACCACTGTCAAGTTTATACTTCTGGGAAGTATAATGAACAAAATAAAGGGGAAAATTAATAAGAGAATGATACTTTATTTGATATGAATATAGGATATTATATAGTATCATGACAAGCCACACACTGCCCATGTACGTCATGGAGGTCATGAGGCTTATCTGAGTAATGTTCCTCTTGAGTCACGAGGCTTAATCAAGTTGTGTTCCATTTAGGACCTGGATTGAGTGATCCCTGTCATAGATGGTTAACTGATAATGGTGCCACCAGTTTATTGCCTGGGCAGTGAACCACTTGGTGAGCCACTCGGTGAATTACTAAGGGCATTAATTCCCTGAGAGGGAGTAATCAAAGATGTTGCAATACCCTAGAAAATTTTCCAGAGCTGTCTCCAGATTTGAGATGAGTGGCTCCTTTTCTAAAAAAATTGCCACCATCTCAAATCTGAAGCAGCTCTAGGTGCGAGATCTGTGGATTGGTAATCAAATCACATCCTGGTATTAACAAAATCCATGTTTTTACTCAATGAATGTAATGTATATATATTGTGAAATTAATCAGTCCATCTCAACAGGCATCTGAACATGCATCTTATAAAAATTACTATTCTAAACTTTAAATATATCCTAGAACAAAAGAACTGTCATATAGACTATCATCTGAATTATATCTAGAAGAGTCCACCATGTATTGAGCCACCAGGCCAAGCACTTTAAGATAAAAGGCTCCCAAGCATATTGCATTATAATAGCTCTTATTAAGTGAACAATCATCTCCATTAATTAATAGCCATCCACTGACCAGCAAGCCCTGGGGAACGGCCCAGGTAGACAACTGACTCCACTTAATTAAGGGACTCAGTTGTACAGATTTTCAAGAATACTGATGCTGTAAAATTTATCAAAAATCTTCCTTATATAAAGTCACTCATGGTTAGATCCTCTACTGTGTTACAGAAATAACACAGGCAGCTTAGCCAGTTCAATATTATTCTATAAATAAAGACTGATGTTTCATATTCTGTACCCTTTGGACTTAGCGGTAAAGTGTAGTCCTATGTCTTAATCTTTTCCTCAAGTAAACTATATTAGTTTAGAGCAAAAGATGATGTTTTCATCATACATTATAAATCCATATAGTAAAATATAGAGACACAACCATGAACCTATATCAAGAAGTAGGAATAATGTCACATTGTCTCTGAGCCGCAGGCCCCATCAGACTTCTGATGACCACAACAAATTCTTCTGGGTCTTAGGTTACACCAAAGACATTGGCTCTACTGTACTTTCCTAATGTTAGAATACTTGGGATGACAGCTCGGTGGATGATAAATACCCCAGCCTGCAGTTTTCTGACAATAATAAAACAGTTCTTTATTCTACAACTTGTTTTAGTTTATTTAGCTGGTATTTCTTATGTTCCACCTGGCTAATGTTGCTTATGGATTAACTGTAGGCTGAATATTGATCTTTGTAAATCATCACTATAGTGGGTTGGACAACCTGGGGAGAGTAGGGAGGTTTACAGAGGCAGCCATACAGCTCGACACGCAGATGCCATAGCTAAGAATGTCTATCATCCAATTATTGTTTTGCCAATGATATATTTCTTTTCAACCTTGGTGCATATATATTCAAAAAAATTATATACCAACTTTGGAAAGCTGGGCTGGGCATCCCTTCGGAATGTTCCCAATTAATCACCTGCAGTCACTATCACTTGGCATGCCATTTTTTTAAAAACCAAGATTTTGAGGTTACGTCATTAATTATCACTTGACATGCCATCGTAGCTGTTAGAATACGTGCTGGGTAGTTCATCCTGGCTGAACGAAGAGCGATTTTATTGAGATCTAGACTTCAAGCTGTAGTAGGTAGGCGCATGTCACGAAGGAGAGAGTTGGAAAATTATACATATGTAATATTATAAAGGTATAATGCATTTGCATCCATCAACTTGCCATTTGTATCTTAAGAATATATCTAAATAATGGTACGGTGAGGCTAGTTTAAATGTGGATACTGACGCCTCATGATGTGTAATTTAAGCCGTGGTGGGGTTTGATTGGGTTCCAGTCGTGTATCAATGGTGAATACTTGGCGTTTAGTCAATGCATTTATGGCTGGTGGTGAAATGATTCTGGATGACTTAGTTGGTGGTGAAACATCAATTGGATGGAGCCCGTGTGAATGATGCACTAATATATTACATGCATGCATGTGAGGTTTCAGGGGCAGGTCGATTATTGAGGGATGGTATTAAAGTGGTTGCTTATAAATCAAATAGATGAATGTGCAACTAATAGTTTGGATTGATTGCTAATTTAATGTATTTGAGCAATTTAAAAAATTAAGTTTGATTTTTAATTTGAATTGTATATTAAATTTATCAGTGGTAGGAAGCCTCATCTCGATTCAAAGGGGGTAATTAAGTTTAGATATTTATTAAGGAGTGGGGGTGGTAGGTGACACTAAATTTGCAAAGTAATTCAATAAGTGTATTTATTTTTTGAGGCTTGAATTGGTTGTGTAAAGAGGACTACTTTTGTTGGCATCGGATTGCGATGTAAAGAGTATTTTAATATAATACTTGATGATAAAAATGTGGTTGTGTGGATGGTTGAGGTTTATTTATGAGTAATTTAATGTACTTTGTTTTTAAAAATATGGATGGCTGAGATTTATTTGTAATTTAAGGTAATTTAATGTACTTTGTTTAATGAAAGTATGGATGGGTAGGGGTGGTTTTATTTAAGATTATGAAAATTGCTTAGAGGGTGAGATGTGAAGGTGGTGGCACATTGGAAGGCATGTCCAAGGGAGGCTTGGATGAGGGGGGCTAATGTGGAGGTGGGGTTGAGGTAGGGGATTAGGGCAGTGGCTTTTGCATAGTTGGCAATTGTGTTGTCGCTGGGGGTTGGGTTGCCTAAATCTAAGTGGAAGCCAAGGAGGGCAATGATGAGATGCTTGGCCAGAGCGAATTCCTGGTGGGATCCTTCGTTTGTGATGATTTGGAAGTCATGGGGGGATATACATGCTGATTTGGCTAGTTGGGGGTAGATTGATTCAAAGTATGCGAGGATGTGGTTGATTTCGGGTTGGGTGATGTCCTTGTACGATAGAAGGCGCATCAAAAGTACTTGGTTGAGATCGTCGCAGGGCGGGGACTTTGGTGAGCTGTTTCGCTTCCTGGGGTTTTGGTATGTGCATTTCCGATCACGGATTTTGCATGTACGACACCCATCCGCTGATGCAGCGCATCGAACTTTGAGTTTTCGGCAAAGATCACATGCCCGCGAGGCCGGCTTTACCCTGACTTTGGCGGGTTTGATATCCTTGTTAGCGTCCATGGTGAGGCTCCAAAGGGCCAGTGTTATTTATATGTAAGCGATAGATTTCATGGGCCCTGGATTAATTACTTTTTCATCTGAAATCATGCTTGAATTGAGTTCCATGCCATCCAACATCAAATACATCCAACCTTGGTTGGACCAAATCAATTGCTGCATCAGCCAATCATCACCCTCCTGAGCATGACAAGGAAATTGGTAAACGCTGGGGCCTGAAATGCATTCAAACCGCGCTAACTTAGATCACATGGCTAGATTACTAATATCAACAACCTTAAGTATACATATGAATTCCAAAGCTGTACAGATCAGAAGCAAAACTTTAGAGTTGTAGCCAACCTTGCTAGAACGAAAACCCCGGCACGAAATCAACCAAACCCCTAAATTAAAGATACGCTTCATATAAGACTCCAGGTGCATATCCAAAATCCAAAAATAAAACTCGAGAATGTAGCGCTGGTTTTCCAGCAACCTCAAGACAAAGGGAAACATGAAGTGAGACCCTCAAACCACAAGTCTGAAACGAGATGACTAGCTTTCGCAATTGATACTTGCTGACCTCCTTCCATTCAAGTATTGTTTGATTCTTTATAAATAAGCCGAGTATATAGAAGAAACTCGAGTTACATCCCTACTATGCTACACCATAGCGAATAAACCAGTCAAACAATCATAATGACGCTCTACCAATATTTTATCTATATTTACAGAATGCATTAAAGAGTACTATCAACGTTCCTTTTGATTAAAATTAATTAAACTAATTCAATGTATTCACATTAATACTTGCATTCCTAAATATAATTACCCATCCTCTATTTTAGAATAATATATATATATATAGACTGATCGTTTTCCCAACAATTGAATCTTGATCATGAAGCTCGTAATTGGGGCTGGGGCGGTCACAGCAATTGTGTGAGCACATAGCCTCAAAGCCATATTTAAACATGTTTTAAATTGGGTCACCAAACAATCTGTATGGATCTGTTTGCAACATTTAGAGCAGGCTAAAACTTGCATCTCACTTTATTGTGTAGTTCACAGATATAAAAGGAAGATGGTTTTCATATATGAACCAGATGATATCATTTTGTGCAAGGCATATAATGCAAAGTTAAAATGATTTTTAAGGATGAATCATGTGAAATCATCTTGTGCAAGGCACATGATGTAAAATTGGAGAAGTCCCAGCTCTTAAATTTTATCTTTTAAATACAACTTATCAAACCATTTTCTATCAATATCTTACAGTGATAGTTTTTATTGAACCACAGTTTATTTCAATTGACTACTGTTTAATACTTAGATATTTAAATTTATAAAAATATATCATCAACCAAAAAGAATAGCTCACATGCAATAACATGATCATGAACAGTTCTAACACAAAGCCATTTAAGATTGTGCACATTCACAGTGGTATCCATGCAGATTTGTTTCAAACCCTTATGAGCAGGCTACAAAATGTGGCAGTTCCAACTATACCCACCCTCCTAAAGTCCCAAAACAAAACATCATAACTATGATGTAGCTTGAAGGTCACAGAAGGATTTTCAACCAACTTTCATAATCACAAAGCGGATTGTGGTGTGTGAAGTTTGGTCATACCACAAGTTGTGAAATTTTGCCGCCTATTCCTACTTGACCTATAGTACAGTTCAATTTAAACTATTAAGGAACCTTTAAAGCAATTTAGCATCTATTTTAAATTTAATCTCAACTCAATTAATTTAAATAGTTCAACTTGATTTGGTTGTGTTGTAATGATGCAACTGAGTTTCCCTCCTTGCTTGCCAATGTATCTTACAATACACAGGGGGCGCTCAATGAGTCGCCCCTTGACGTATCTAATGACATGAACCAATCTGATGGCAATGTCAAACAACGGGCACTTTCTCCTAATTAGGAGCACTACCAATTTGACCTACTGATCCTGAACAAGTTATTCCTTGGCTCCAATCCTTACATGGAACATGCCACCCCCTTGTGGCCCAGTGGCTTTCCCATATAGTATATTAGTCACAGTATTCTACAGTAAACAATACCTTATCCTTGCTATTCCTGTCCTTTCTATTAAACTGTTGTCTTCCCCAAATCAAGTACTGAATCCTCATTGGTTCAGTTGCAGCAAGTAGCAGCGGTAGGTTGACGACCTACCTAAAGAGAAAAATTCTCCCCAAGAAAAGACAGAGTACGGGCCATATGACTACTCCCCACCAAGAAACCTTCCTACCAATCCCCAAGGGGGACATCCCCAACGGGTACATCATCTATCAAGATCAACTGGGTCTTTGAGTGTGTACAATCAACTCTTCCTTGGGCAGCGCAACTCTAGTGTCATCCTGCCCCAGTCAGACCTGTCACAACGGATGCTCAACCTTCAGTTGGAAACCTTTGCGGGTGGCGTGGAAGGAGCTGACATTGTCAGCTGGCTCCACTTCACTGAAACCCGCCTTTGTGTATGTCAGGTACCTGAGCCTATGTGAGTTGCCACTGCTTCAGGCTGTCTTACGGGACCTTCTGCAGCTTGGTTCACCACCTGGGCCAGTCAAGAAATAGAAATCACCTGGGCGTCATTCTGGGATGCCACAAAGTCCCGCTACAGCGAGATATTCTCGCCCATTGTGGTAGGGACTCCCCTCCTGACTATCAAACAGACTGGTTCCGTTCGTGAATATCTTGCTGCCGCCGCAGAAGCCTTGACAAACGGGAAGGCTATGCTCCTCACCTTGATAGTTAATGGGTTAAACCCCATATCTGCAAGTGGGTTCTTGTAAGTTGCTGCACTTCCATTGATGACTGCTATAAGGCCATTGTGGAGGCTAATAACCAGGCTTCAATAGGTTTCTGCCACTTCAATGATGCACCACCTCAACCTCGTCCCGCTCCTGGAAGTTCTCACAATCATGTAGGTTGCCAACAGCCACACCAACAGGAAAATGGGGTTAAGCACCCCTGCAAAGGGGAACTCCAGTTAGCACAAATTGAGGACCCGGGAAAAGCCTGGGGGTTGTAGTTACAAGAGGTTCTACAACCCCACTTGACCCTCACTCTCAATCCCTCCTAGCAAAGAATCCCTGCAACTACAGCATCCACAAAGTTGAAACCCTCAACACCTTCCAAGTTCATAGTGATGACCCCATACTTCAAGCCAGTCACTCTCCAAATAAAGTAACTCACTTGGCCTACCCCTTTTGTTTTCAGGGGAAACACCCACAAACTACTGATAGATACTGGGGCCAACCACACTATGGTGGACCAGACGTTTGCAGACGCTCAACAGTTAGACCAAGTGCCAAGAAGATTCAAGGCAGTACAGGTGGCTGATTCCAAAAGAGTGACAATTACCCATGAGACGGTACCCTTCTCTGTGAGAATGGGGAACATCCAGGTTAAGCTCTCTGGACCAATCATGGCAGGGCTCAGCCACAACCAACCCTACATCAACTGGGATACGTCTGTGATCACCCTCAATAGGAATGAGGTGGGTTTTCAGATATACCCTGTCAAAAAAGCAAGTTGCTGCACAATACCGTGTTTTTCAGAATCACAGAAGCTGGCTCATACAATTTCAAGGGGGAAACTAGACTTCGCGCAATGCTCAGTCAAAATTATCCGTGCAGAACTACCTGTGGCCCTTCCCTTGACTACTTAACCTCCACCAGCCCTTGCCGCTCTCCTTGAGGAGTATAAAGACGTTTTCAGTGAAACACTGGACCAACTACCCCCTCCTTAAGAGATCCAGCATGCTGTACAACTGCAAGGGTTACTTCCCAAAGCACACCCCCTCTAGTGCTTAACACCAAAAGAAGATGAAACCCTCCACCAGCACCTTGTAGACACACTTGACAAGGGCTTCATACGCCCCTTGCTTTTGTCATACAGGGCTGCTGCCTTTGCCTAGTCACAGATTACCGCACCCTTGATGAGGTGACTATTAAGAACAAGTACCCCTGCTGTTGATAGACGACCTGTTTGACACGCTCACGGGTGCAAAGGTCTTTAGCAAGATTGATCTCACTATGGGGTACAACTAGGTCTGCATCGCCCCAGGGATGAGGCAAAAACTGCCTTCTGGACATGCTATGAGCCGTTTGAGTGTTGTGTCATGAACTTTGGAATGACTAACACTCCCTCCACCTTTACCATGTTAATGAACAAAGCATTTAAGGAATTGATTGAAAAGTGTGTTATTGTGTACCTTGATGTCATTATTGTCTTCAGTCAAGATTAAATCACACACTTCAACACCTCTGTGCTGTCCTTGACACCCTTTGGAAAACCCAGTTGAAGGCTAAGCCCTCCAAATGTCAACTTCTCAAGTTGGAGCTCTTGTTCCTTGGGCACATCATCTCTGCCCAAGGGATAAAGCCTGACCCTGCCAAAATCAAGGCAATTACAAGCATGCCACCCCCACTGATGTGGGCCAAGTGCAAACCTTCGTGGGCATGGTTGCCTATGTGCATAAATTCATCCCCAATTGTGGAGAACTTATTGCACCTATCACCAAGCTCCTGAACACTAAACATCACTTCCACTAGACCCCTGCCAGAGATCAAGCCTTTGAGACGTTGAAGCAGAGACTTACAACGGTGCCTGTATTGCAATTCCCCAATCAAAACCGCCAATAAAAAATCAAGATTGATGCCTCTTATAGGGCCATAGGGAAGATGTTACGGGTAGAAACTGACAAGGGCGTCTTCCTCCCTGTGGCATACAAATCCAGGAAGCTCACTGACTCAGAAAAATGTTACCCAATTCATGACAAGGAGCTAGCAGCAATTGTGCACTGCATTGAGAAGTGGCTCTGTTACTTGGAAGGGGCCACCTTACCACCCCGTGTCTTGGTGGATCACAAGTTGCTCCAATACTTCAACACACAGTCCCACTTGACACGCCTCTAGTCAGGCTGGATTGAGTGTCTATCTCCTTACCAGTTGCGTATCAATTACAATCCTGGGAAAGAGCTTATCATGGCAGATGCCCTCTTAAGGCTCTATGTGGCGTTTGTCCCTGGGGACAACAGTTTGAACCCTAATTGGCTGATGCTTCACCTCCAACAGGAAGCAGCCCGCTATGAAGGTCTTAATTAGGTAGTCATTTCCAAACTGAAGGACAATGAAAGTCAGTTCACCACCAATGCAGGCAATGTCTGCTGCCGCGCAGAAACAGGAGAAAAGACACCCTATATTCCCACCACACGGCAAGGAGGCACCATACTGCACTATCACTGCACCTTGGGTCATGTCAGAGGACGCAACCTCTTCAAAATCATGAAATGTAAGGTTTGGTGGCTGTTTATGCGCCAAGACATCTTGGATCTCCTTGAGACATGTGTGTTGTGTGAAAAGAATACATCAAAGCCTGCACCCCCAAGTCCGTCCTACCCATTGAGGTCATGGAACCCTTTAAACAGTGGGCCCTTGACATTGTTGGGCCCTTCCCCAAATAAAGACTTGGGAAGAAGTATATCATTACAGCCATTGACTACTTCACCCGCTGGCCAGTAGTGTGGGCGCCCACTAACCACACCGCCACCACCATCACTTGCTTCATTGGCAAGGAAATTGTGGCCTGTTTTGGATGCCACAAACGCCTCATTATGGATGGGGGTCCCAAACTTGTTGGACATGTCATGAAAGTGTACTGCGCCAAAAATGCCCTACAACAAATAGTCACAACTCCATACCATTCACAAGTCAATGGGCGCGTAGAGCAATTGAATTGCTCCCTGGTCTAGTTGATTGCCAAACTCTCACAAGAACATCCCAATACTGCATGGACTGAACATCTGCCTATCACACTGCTCATTTTACAAGTGAGAATCAATAGGGGCACCAGGTTCAGCCCCAGCACCTTAGCCTTTGAGACACCCAATAGTTTGCCAGGAGTAAAACAAGGGAAATTACAGTTCACAGTTTCTGCAAAACCCCCCTTGTTGCCTACCCCTTCCCTGAGCCAATGGTGCTCCAAGGCCCGAGACATTGAGCATAAGCAAATTGAGAGAGGAACAAGACACCTTGAGGCCAGATACGCTGTAGGTGACCTCGTTTATACCCTCAACCCTAATTTGGCCAAGTTAGAGCCCAACCACTTGGGACCCTTCAAGATAGCTGCAGTCTATGACAACCACACCTATCAACTTGAAGATGCCCAAGGAAACACCAAAAAGCTTCACCACAATTTCTTGCGCCCCTGCTGCGCCACCCCCACACAAAAGTTGTTTGTAAAGACCTTCCCAGATCTCCTGCAAACTCCAATCCTGGTGTCTGACGACAAGCAGGGGGCAAGGGGGGTGTTGCAACCAAGTCTCCAGACTTGCCTGCCAATGTATCTCACAATACACAGGGGGCGCTTGATGAGTTGCCCCTTGATGTATCTAACAACATGAACCAATCTGATGGCAATGTCAAACAATGGGAACTTTCTCCTAATTAGGAGTGCTAACAATTCAACCTGCTGATCTTGCACAAGTTATTCATTGGCTTCAAACCTTACATGGAACCTGCCACTATACCACCCCCTGTGGCCTTGTGGCTTTCCCCATATAGTATATTAATCACAATATTCTACAATAAATTACATCACATTCTATTCATTCTTGTCCTTTCTATTGGACTGTTGTCTTCCCCAAATCAAATAATGAACTCTCATGGCAACAGCGTCCATGTTGACTCAAAACTCTAAATCTCATATGTTTTTTGCTAGTTGCGCTAGCTTAATTCTTTTTTTTTAAAGCGTTCAGCAGTGAGAACCCAGAAAACACGACAAAATTGTGGCCATCTCAACACAATTCAATATTAAGCTTGATAAAAAACTCAATTTAACCTGATTTTTTCTTTACTTTTACTAATATAAATCAGCTTATTTTTTATTTGTTTCCACAACGTAAAAGTGTCAATGTCAACACTTTTTAAGCTGAACTTATTTTTAATAAGAAAACTGAAACATCTACAGTAAAAAAATAAGTGCACATTTAAAAATATTTTTTAATTGAATTATTATATTGAAAAAGACAGTGCACATACATTTGATTGTTGGAATGTTAATCTTATAAATATATATGTGGCACTTATTCCCAATTTAATATATTAAGTGGATTGGTGGCTAACAGCAATCCAATAATTTAAGTGTGAGTTATTATGTAAGTTACTATAGAATTTATTATTAAAAATAATGTTGACACTTGTAAATGTTGTTTATTTGCTTGTGATCATCCACCAGGGTGGAGTTAAGCAAATTAGAGTGGTGCAATTAAGCCTAGATTAATATGTCACCTCATATAAAGAATGTTGTAAGTGACGTTGTCGACACTTTACCCTTTTCAATACTGAATACAACTTTCTTAAGAACTCCATATATATGCAATGGTAAAATATCATATTATCACTACCCAAATATTATTTTTAATAAAAAAATAAAGAGCTTTGATACTTTTTTAACTTATTTTCATATGTTTTTTTAATTTTTATATGTGAACAAAAATACACAGAAAATGGTTAATTTTTGCTAGCCTGCGTAAATTTAATTAAGTGTACTATAAAAAACATAGTAAATTTTAAAAAAAATGTTGACAGTTACAATATTGTCAAAAATAATGTCTAAAATTTTTGTAATTAACAGGAGAATTCAGCTTTTTTTACTAATTGTCACTCATAATGTTGACGCTTTTCAGTTCTCACATATAAAACTTTATGTTTTACATAATAAAAACTTCTCATTTTTTGATATGTTGTATTTTTAACTTTTATCTTCCATATTTTTAATTTTAAAAATAAAATCTATATTTGAATATGATACTTTCACATAAATATCTTAACTTCTAATTTTTTATTCAAAACTATAATAAATTAAAACCTACACAATATTCACTACCTTTTAAATGCCAAGAAAAGCCATCTAAGATTTAATTTTTATATATTATGATTTTTAAGTTGTTTTGTTTGTTTTTTACATACATTGCTTTATTTTAAACCCTTTTACTTATTTTTTAGGACAAAAACACTTCCAAACAGCCCAAAGGAACCAAGCGTCCTTCAAAGCCAACCAAACCCACCAAAAAGAATCCTGTCTCATCAAAGAAGGCCACTCTAAAACCATCCCCAAGCCCTCACCAAAGCCCTCCCCTGAGCCCTCCCCTGAGAAGAGCCCTGCTCACTTCACTGGGGGAGAGGAATCTGATGGCTCCCTTACAGACCACAGTTTTTACAACTCAGCTTCTGACAAGGAGCCAACCAAGAAGAAGCACTCAGCCCAAAAGTCCACACCCAAGGATAAGTCTCCTGCACATGAGGAGCACCACAATAAGCCCCCTATGCTTTCCCACCACCACCAAACTCCCCCTTTAAGCTCATCTGGGTATGATTAAAAGCCCTGCCCAAATTACTTCCCTGGCTTCCGCCATGCTCCTCCTGGCCCCTGGGACCCTCTGTTGGCCCACAATATCTGCAACATTGACAGCAAATTTCAGGTTCCCTCTTCCTTGTCCAAATACTTCCCAATCACGAGTGTAAAGGGTGGGCTGGACATTGTGGTCAATGGTATATTTTCTCTTGCAACAATACCAACCGGGGCTTCAAGAGCCGCCATTACACCTGCAAGGTCCGCTCCTGCCCAGTGTGGCTCAACACTGAGCGCTGGTACTTGGTCCAAACCATCAAGGGCAAACATACCTGCATCATGCCAAATACCACCATAGCCTGCATCCTCAAGTGGTATCTCGTCCAGGTGATGCCCACCTCCAAAGATCTTTCTGCCACCCAGCTGACTGTGCTTACTTGCAAGTTCCTCTCCCCAACCAAATTGAAGAGGGTGCCAACCCACAATCAGTTTGTCAAGTTTCTAAGTGATAGGCGTCAAGCCTCAAACCCTCTGGCCAAGAGCGCCACTAAAATTAAAGACCTGGTCCTTTCCAATGCCCTCAAGAAAACTGAGGATGGAGAGATTTTCCTGCTCCATGAGAATGGGCAGGAAGTGGAGGATAGGATTATAGCCTACAACACAACTCAAAACCTGGAGCAGCTCAATACTGCTACCTCCTGGCTGTGCAACAGCACGTTTGCTACTTGCCCCTCTCTCTTTAAGTAGCTCTGGGTCCTGCATGGGCAGTTTAATGACCATGTTATCCCTCTTGTGTTTTCTCCTTCCTGGTGCTAAGACTGAAGTCTACACCAGAGCCTTCAAGATTGTCCAGGATGCTTTGAGCTCCCTTCCCACCAACCAGCTCCCCCTCCCACTCACACCACAAGGGCAAATCCCTCCTCTGCTGAAAAGGATAGGTCAACCCTAGCCGCTGAGCACCTAGCTCATGCGCACTCACTTGGGCCAAAGGTTATAATAATGAAATTTGAGCAAGCTCAGTTCAGAGCCTTTGAGGTCACCTTCAATAGAGAAGTCCAGGGCTGCTTCTTCCATTTTAGGCAGGCCCTCATCAAGAATCTCAAGAGTGAGAAGGACCTTTTTAAGAAGTATCTTAACAATGATAAGGGGAAGTGCCACTTTGCCTTGACTCAGTTTGCTGCCTTGGCTTTTGTGCGCCCAGGGCATACTGGGATTGGCTTTGAGGCCCTCCTAGAGGACGCTTATATCAAGAAGCACTCCACCATCTTCAAAGGTTACTTGGATTACTTTGGGCGACAATGGGTGGACAAGAAGTTGACTGCCCAGAGAGGTACAAGCGGGGCCACTGCCCCTTAGAAATGCCAGGGCGCCTGCCTCAAGGGGGAGATGAAGACCACTTCTAGCCTGGAAATGTGGCACAAGCACCTGAAAGTGAAGTTTGGGTCAAACCCCAAACATAACAAGTTCTTCCAGAAGCTGCAGGAGGAGCAGGCCTGGACTGTCTCCAAGTTTTACAGCCTGGCCAACCAGGTGGCCCCCATGAAGCAAAAGTCCAAGGAGCAGTACTATCAGGAGGGCGTTCAGAAAGTGGTAAAGAAAAAGTATAAGGTGGCAGAGATTAAGAAGTACCTTGAGGACGTTGCCACTGCTCTTGCTGGTGGCTTTAATTAGCTTAATAAACCTTGCTTTGCCTGTATATTTTTTACTTTTAAACTTTTAATTTTTAATTTATTTATAGTGTACTAATTTTTTAGGTATAAATGGTAAGTTTCAGATACAGTTTCAATGTGGTTTAGTAAGAAATATCTTATATTTTGTTAATTTATCTTTAAGATATGAGATATTTTCAGTTATGCTTATATAAATTATAATAAATTTAATTTTTTTTATATTTTGTAGTTATTATGATATATAAAATATCTTCATTTTTGGTTCATTGGAATTTTAAGTTTTATGGAAATAAAAAATAATTTTATAATAAAGTTTGTAATTTACATAGTAAACTGAAAATTAGTTGCTTATATCTCCCTATTCTTATTACTTATGATATTTTTTTATTTTAGTTTTGAACTTTCTGGGGGTATTTTGGTATAATAAAGTATTTTAAAATATTTTTTTATATTAAAAATGTTCAGGGTAAAGCATTTTTTTAATTAAAAAAGTGTCAACATATAGGAAACAACATTAAGTAAAACTGGGTTGTCACTTTACTATAGTGTCAACATTAAAAGTGTTGACATGGCCACTTTGAAATTTTTAATGTTGACATGGGCGCTGTTGCCACTCTCATTAGTTTATTTACAACAGTGTTAGCAGTGGTAGGTTTACAACCTACCTAAGAGAAAAATTCCCCAATAAAGGACAGAGTACAGGCTGTATGGCTGTTCCCTACCAAGAAAACTTCCTTCCAATCCCCAAGGGGAACACCCCTGAAAGATATGTTATCTACCAGGGCCAGCTGGTGCTTAAAAGTGTGACAATTGCTTCTTCCTGGGGCAGCGCAACACAAGTGTCACCCTGCCTCAATTGGATCTATCACAACACATGCTAAACCTCCAGCTCAAGTCCTTTGCAGGTGGTGTGGAAGGGGCTGACATTGTTAGCTGGATCCATTCCACTGAAACCTGCCTTTGCATCTTCCAAGTGCCTGAACATATGTGGGTTGCCATGACATCTGGGTGCCTTACAGGGCCTGCTGCAGTGTGGTTTACCAACTGGGCAAGCCAAGAGCAGGAAGTCATATGAGCAACATTTAGGGACGCCACCAGATCCCGTTACAGTGAAATTTTTCACTCATTGTAGTGGGAACTTCACAACTGGCCATCAAATAAACAGGATCCGTCCCAAATACCTTGCAGCTTGGCAGCAAGCCCTTGCTGCTGCCCCAGAAGCTATCACTGACAGAAACACTATGTTGCTCACTTTTATAGCCAATGGGCTTAAGCCCCATATTTGCAAATGGGTTTCTGTAGGGTGTTGTACCTCTATTGACAAGTGCTATAAATTCATCATGGAGGCCAACAACCAAGCTTTGATCAGGTTCACAGGTCCAATGATGCACCCCCTCAGTCTTGTCCTGCACCTGGAAGTGCCCACAATCAAGTGAGCTGCCACCAATCCTGTCAGCAGGAGAATGGAGCTAAGCGCCCCTGCAAGGGGGAGCTTCAGATAGCTCAGATTGAAGACCCCAAAAAATCCTGTGGGTTGTAGATACAAGAGGTTCTGAAACCATGCTTGATTTCTGCTCCCAATCTCTCCTTTTCAAAAACCCCTGCAACTATTATGTGCAAGATGTTGAGACCCTCAATGTATTCCAAGCCCACAGTGATGACCCTGTCCTCCAAGCAAGTCATTCTTCCAATAAAATCACCCTCTTGGACTACCCCTTATTTTTCCATGGGAACACCCATAAACTTTTGGTAGACACTGGGGCCAATCACACCATGGTCAACCAGGATTTTGTAGATTCTAAACAATTAGATTAATTGCCTAACTAATTCAAAGCAGTATGTGTAGCTGACTCCCGCAGAGTGGCAATCACCCATGAGATGGTACCTTTCTCTGTGATAATGGGGAACATCCAGGTTAAGCTCTCTGGGATAAACATGGCAGGGTTCAGCCACAATGTCATTGCTGGCCTCAACTGGCTCTGGCACAACCAACCATATATTGACTGAGATACATCTTTAATCATCCTCAATATGAATGGGGTGGGTTTCCAGATTTAACCCATTGAGATGAGCAAACTAATCCATGGCATTGTATTTTTCAGACTCACAGAGACCGGTAAATACAACTTCAAGGGGGGAAGCTGGACTTTAACCAGTGTTCAGTTGAAGTCATCTTCTCCAAACCCACTGTGGCCCCTCCCTCAGGCACTCCGTCACCTCCATCAGCACTTGTAGCACTCCTCAAGGAGTACAAAGACGTCTTCAGTGAAGCCTTAGACCAGTTGCCTCCTCCAAGAGAGATATATCATGCTGTTCAATTGAAAGGGTCACTGCCCAAGGCACATCCTATTTATTTCTTGACACCCAAGGAGGACAAGACTCTCTGTCAACAACTTGTGGACGCACTCAATAAGGGCTTCATCTGCCCCTCAACTCTTGCCATACAGGGCTGTAGTCTTCTTTGTAGCTAAGAAAGATGGGTCCCTTTGATTTTTAGCCAACTATCACACTCTAAACAAGATGACAGTCAAGAACAAATTCCCCTGCCGCTGATTGACAACCTGTTTGACACGCTTGCAGGTGCAAAGGTCTTAGTAAGATTGATCTTACTGCAGGGTACAATCAGGTCTGCATTGTACCAGGGGTGAGGCAAAAACTGCCTTCCAGACATGCTATGAGCCGTTTGAGTGTTGTGTCTTGAACTTTGGAATGACCAACACTCTGTCTACTTTTGCCATGTTGATGAACAAAGCATTTGAGGATTTGATTGGAAAATTTGTTGTTGTGTACCTTGACAACATTTTTGTCTTCAGTTAAGATCAAACCACACATCTCCAACACCTCCATGCTTTCCTTGACACCCTTTGTAAAAACCAGCTGAAGGCCAAGCCTTCCAAATGCAAATTTCTCAGGTCAGAGCTCCTATTCCTTGGGCACACCATATCTGCTCAAGGAATAAAGCCCAACCCTGCCAAAATTAAGGAAATCACAAGCATGTCACCTCCCACCAACATGGGCCAGGTGTGTACATTCTTAGGCATAGTTGACTATGTGCGCAAGTTTATCCTCAATTGCAGAGAGCTTATTGCACCTCTCACCAAGCTCTTAAACACAAAACATTGCTTCCACTGGACACCTGTCAGAGACCAAGCCTTTGAGATGCTGAAGAAAAAGCTTACAACTGCACCTGTATTGAAATTCCCCAATTGGAACTGCCAGTACAAACTCAATACTGATGCCTCTGAAAGAGCCATAGGGGGTGTGCTAAGGGTGGAAACTGATAAAGGTGTCTTCCTCCCTGTGGCCTACAAATCCAGGAAACTTACCAACTCAGAGCAATGCTATCCCATGCATGACAAGGAGCTAGTGGCAATTGTGCACTGTATTAAGAAATGGTGTTGTTACCTGGAGGGCACCATCTTTCCTCCCCGCGTCCTGACCAATCATAAGTTTCTCCAGTACTTCAATATGCAGTCCCACTTGACATAACACCAAGCCAGCTGGGTCAAACGCATGTCTCCCTATCAGTTGCGCGTTGAGTACAAGCCTAGAAAAGAACTTGTCACAGCTGACGCCCTCTCCAGACTGCACATAGTGTCCATCACAGGAGATGCCAGCTTAGACCCAGACTGGCCCATGCTCTATCTACTTCCTGAGAAACCTGCTATGAAGGCCTCAATTATGTGACTATTTCCAAGCTGAAGGACAACAAGAGCCAGTTCACCACTGATGCTGGTAATGTCTGCTGCCAGGAAGATTCAGGTGAGAAGACACCTTAAATTCCCACCACACAGCAAGGGGATACCATACTACACTACCACCGGATCTTGGGTCACATCAGAGGAAGTAACTTCTTTGAGATCATGAAGTGTAAGGTTTGGTGGCCCTGTATGTGCCAAGGCATCTTGGATCCCCTCAAAAAATGTGTGTTTTGCAAGAAAAACACATCTAAACCTGCACTTCTGTGGATTTCTTGTCCATCAGTCCCCAAAGTGTGTCCTGGATCATAGCCAGGAACTGGCTAGAGGGAGTTGTCATTATCTAGTATGTGAAAATGTATCTCAGAAATATGTACAGGGGTTGAAATGTGCTTTTATTCACTCTCAGAAGGAAGATCCCCTTAGAAACCTTCTGGTATATGGCCCGGTGGGTCAGGGAAATAATATGGGTTTGCCAATACTTGGAGTCCTCCAACAATATCTTGGACTCCTTGTACTTGGTCTTGGACTCCTGTACCTTAGTATTGGACTTCTGCTCTTGAGTCTCAAGCTCCTGCAATTTGCTCCAGCTCCAACTTTTTGTTGTGTTATGAGGCGCAGCACAGACACACAACAGGATTCTAACCTTAGGATTGGATTTTTACTAAGTCTTGGTTAGATGGCAGGGAAGGCTATGCAATTAGCTTGTGGTCCTGGATGAATAATCTCTACTAGTTATGGCTAGAGAGAGGCGCCAAAGTACTTGAAGACACAAAGACAAAAATGTGAATAGAACTTAAATTTTATTGATAGAAGTCAAATGGAATATATACCATGTAGCTTTACCACTGTTGGGAATTTTGACCAAGCAGTGATACCAATTATGACGGAGCTCACAGATTGGGATTGCTATAATTAAATCCATAAATTAGTAGTATAAAATACAATGACACTAATTATGACAGAGCTCGCGGATATGAATTGCAGCTACCAAATAACATAAATTGGTAGTATAAGCTACATGCAAATTGGATTAGCAGTAGTCTGCTGACCTAAACCTAATACTAGCCAATAACAAGTGCCGCCGCGGCAATTAATGACACATGATTTGCTGCTGCAGCACTTAATAAATACACAAAGCACCAAGGCGCCAAACTACTTTTACGTCAAGCGCCGCCACGCCAACTGAAAATTATTACAAGCACTGTGGCACCGCCTGGCAAATATTACAGGCGCCACCACACTGCCTTACCTTTACATTGAGCGCCAAGGCGCAGGGTTCAATTCCCCATAATCTCAAATTCCCTTAATTGTCACATTAATAAGCATTAAGCTGCAGTACACTAAGAAAGCAGGAAGTGATCCTGAAGTAACTAAATTATTCCACGCCAGCAAGGATCACCTGTGCTGGGTGAAGATGAAGATATTCTATTAGTTGACGTGCAAGAAGTGCCAAACCTAGATTAATAATTACCCACATTAGGGGCATGTTAGAATGTCCTAGAAGATATTGCTAGCAGCCCAGGGATTACCCTTGTAGTAGGTATAAGAAGAATTAATCATTTACAATAAAATCAATCTTGAATCTTTGGAATCATATTTATTTTATGCTTAATCTGGTTGACCTTTATCCTAATCCTTAAGTGCTTCTGCACAATCAGAAGCCATTGCTGGGCAATAATCATGGTCCTGCTCAATCCTGGCTCTTCTGCTACAATACTACTCATATCCTCACATATGACTGTATTTTGGAAAAAGTCCTGTGCCCTCTAATATCTAATAATTGTTGCGCTGTAATGCAAAAAGCGCAACAACCACAAAACAGTACATGTGTCAAAACAGAAGGCTCAACCCGCCAGCAAGGTTCCAAGTAAGCGGGTTTGTGACCTGAAATTCAATTATCCAGTCACTTGGAGCCAGACTAGGAAGTCAACTCAAATTTCAAAATCCAATAACATGAACAAAGGATGATTCCTTACGGTAGATACCTTGTTTTGGTGCTTGAATCATTACCAGGATTAAGCCAGCCCCTTCACCATCCTACTGTATGATCAACACTATCATGTTACTACTATCCATAATTTACAGTGACTATATAATACACATCTATTAATAAAGAATATTATCTAGTTTCCAAATTTCTTTCCCCTTGTAACTTTGCTAAAACAGCACAGTTACAATATTGGTAGCACAGGTCATTTTTCCACCCTACCTTATCTTGCAAAATTCTGCCTGTTTCCTTTACTTGCCGTGGCCAACAAATCCTCAATAAAATCATGTCTGGCCTTCTGCTAGACTGGACACCCTACACGTCTGGTGCTGAGATACCTGATGGCTTTGTCATCTACCAAAACACTGTGATCCTGCTCCCTGCCTTCAATGCCCTGTCAGCACAAGGGTTCTTTCAGGCTCCTTCCTCTATGCCTCAAGCAACTGAAAAAAGCACCAGGTCAGCCTACGTAGCCCAGAGGCTTCAAAGCACTGCCTTGGAACCCTTTGCGGGAGCCAACAACAATAGTGCCACAGAATGAATTAAATCAGCCCAAAGCAAGCTGGCCCAAATGGAATTCCTGCAACGGTTTTGGATTGCAGAGATCTCCATCCAATTGACTCACAATGCTGATACCTGGTGTGACAAGTGGCACAAAAAACACACTGAGAAGAACTGGGACACCTTTAAGAAGGACTTCCTGGCAAGATTTGTGCTGAAAGATAGCACACTAATGATTATACACCAAGTAAAGAATCTGATCCAAACAGGCACAGTGAAGGAGCTCACCCAAGCTTACAAGGAACTCTGACTACATGTCCCCTCAGATATGGCCTTTGACACCCCAGCTACCCACCTCATGTACTATGACGCACTCAAGTCACATGTGATGAGACATGTAAACCTGGACCAGGTAATCAACCTGCAAAGTCTGTATTGCAAAGAGGAGAAAGCAGAAAAAACATCCAATGCCCTCCACAAGGCGCAAACTGAAAAGAGAGAGCAACCCTAATATTCTCACCCATCTGGGCATTCCAATTGACCGCCTCCTGGGAGCAATAACAACAATGCAAACCACAAACCTGAAGTTTCAAATGTACATGGAAATGAAAGTAACAGTCATTCAAACTGTACCCATTTTTGTATCATTGGCACACAAGACAATCAAGACAAGGGGGAAGCCTGGGGAGAGCACTAATCAAGCCAAGCTCTCCCTGCAATACTCCCAACTTGCTCAAAAATGAGTACTGACCCAAGGATGTGGACCAATGCCCAATGATCCAAGTACCCTCAGCAGACTTAGTACTTTACACTATTGCCAGACATCCCAATAAACTGATGTCTTATCCTTTCTTCTTTTGCAGTTACACAGGCTCAGCACTCCTGGAATTGGGCGCAGATTGAACCTTAGTCAACAGTTGCTTTGTAGACAAGTTCAAGCTAATCACTAATCCTTCATGGATTAAGAACATAGTTTTAGCTGACAAACACCATATTGCTGTGACAAGGGAAATCACCCCCTTCTCTGTCATGTTTGAGAACTTACATTCCACCATCTAGGGTCCCATCATTGATTTCCCCAAGTTTGACATTGTGCTGGGGATAGATTGGTTAAGGAAAAACAACCCACACGTAGACTGGGCAACCTCAGTGTTGATCATCAAGCATGAAGGTGTCAACCACCAGATCTACCCTGACTCTGTGGACCAACTCCTACATGACCACGTCTTTGTACACATCATGGAGACCCTTGACAAAAAGAAAAACCTGAATGCATTTGACTGGGACTCCTGCCAGTACAAGATCATACACTTCAAAGATCACCAGGATACCTCCACGCCTCAGGACTGCAAAATTGTGGCCCACCATCCAGAAATCTTCAAGGAAGCGCTACCTGGGCTGACCTCTGAGAAACACATCCAACACTCCATCCAACTCAAAGGGGCTGTACCTAAGGCACGTCCTATCTACAGGTTGACCCCAAAAAAAGACAACACCTTACACGCCTACCTCAAGGAAGCGTTGGAGAAAGGACTTGTCCGCTCCTCACAGTCTCCCTTTGGGGCCGCCATATTCTTTGTGGCCAAGAAGGACGGTACCTTACATCTAATCACAGACTACTGAGCCCTAAACAAAGTTACCATCAAGAATTGTTATCCACTACCACTGATTGACATCTCTTCAACGCCTTAGGAAGATCCACAGTCTTCTCCAAGATTGATCTGACTGCAGGCTACAACCAGATTTGCATCAAGGAGGAAGACATTCCCAAAACAGCCTTCCACACTAAATACGGCTCCTAAAAGTCTGTAGTGCTCAACTTTGGCATGATAAACACCCCTTCCACCTTTGTGACCTTCATGAACAAAGTGTTTGCTTTGCACATAGACAAACATGCCCTAGTCTATCTAGACAACATTATTGTCTACAGTCCATTGGTGGAACATCACCACAAAGACTTAGAGGCAGTCTTTGTTACCCTGGCACAACACAAAATGTTGGCCAAACTCTCCAAGTGCCAGTTCTTCCATGAGCAATTAACCTTCCTGGGACACATAGTCTCAAAAGACAGCATCAAACCCAACAGTCAAAAGATACAGGCCATCTGCAAGATGCTGCCACCCAAGGATAAGTTGGAACTCTGCACCTTCTTAGGGATGGTGGCCTATGTACACCGTTTCATACCTGACTGTGGCGTTTTGACTGCCCCCTTATCCACCATAACTGGTGCTAAATCCAAGTTTGTGTGGACCCCCCAACATAACCTCTTCTTTAGACGCCTCAAAGAGAAGCTCACAACAGCTCCTATCCTGCAATACCCCAAACGTGACAGGGAATACCAAATGGAAACCAATGCCTCAGATGCATCCATTGGGGGAGTACTACAAATCAAGAATAATGAGGGTGACTTCCTGTCCGTAGCTTATGAATCCCAAAAGTTGACAGATGGCAAGTGTCAATACCCTATCCACAACAAGGAACTGCTGGCCATTGTACACTTCCTAGTCAAATGACGTTGCTAGTTGGAACAACAGGAAGAGTTCACAGCATTGACTGACCACAAGTTGCTCATATACTTCAAAACCCAAGCAAATCTATCTTGCCGCCAAGCCCGCTGGATGGAGCTCTTGAAGAGATTCAATATGGTCATACAATATAAGCCTGGTCCAGAACTTGCCATGGCGGATACACTCTTATGCCTTTACGCCAGAGCCACAAGGGGCAAGAATGGACTTGAACCAGGCTGGCCTCTTCTGGTGCTCCATAAGAAGGACAAGGGCTTCCCCCTGGCATCACAGACATAGCCAAAAAAGCAGTCATTAAGAACAAAGACTTATTTGCAGACGTGTATGAGACCCTACATCAAAAAATGTCTGATGGAACCACCATCCCTTATGTAACCACAAATCAGCGAGTTGACACCATCCTAAGTCATCACAGAGACCTAGGACACACTAAAATCCACAACCTCTACAAATTCCTCAATTATAAAGCTTGGTGGCCGACCCTATACCATGATGCTCAAGAAGTCTTAGACCAATACAAAGTATGTGAGAAGCTTGAAAAAAGCAATACCTCACCTAAATCAGTACTACCTATTTGCACACAACTACCCTTCAAGAGATGAGCCCTAGACATCGTGGGCCACATGCCAGGGAAACATAATGAAAAGAAATACATTATCACTTCATAGAATTTGCAACTCAGTGGCCAGTGACACAAGCAGTAAAGACACACACATACAATGATGTGCAACAGTTCATAGGAAAAGAAATCATCAGCAAGTTTGGAAAACCAGAACTCCTGATAACCAACAGAGGCAAGGAATTGACCTCTAAAGATACCAATGTATACCTCACCAAAAATGGGGTCAAGCACACCATGACAACACCATACCACCCACAGGCCAATGGATGTGTGGAGCGGCTGAATGGCAGCCTCATGCAAGCCTTGAAAAAGATCACCGCTGGGAGACCCGAGGATTGGTACAAGCAGCTACTGACTGCATTGCTTTTATGCCAGACCTGTGTGAACAGAACCACCAGAAAAGCCCCTTTGAGCTAGTTTATGGCACACAGCCCAATATCATCCAAGCACTATCAAGATCAAAGTTGGAAATTTCCAGCAAGGTTCCACCCCGCTCAGATCCCCAGGTCATACAGGCCAATAGCAAACAATCAGAAAAAGTAGAAAAGCGTCTACAAAATACCTTTGTCCTCATCCAAGACAGACATGAGGTTGGTAAAAAAGTCTGGGTCATGAATAGCAACAAGAGCAAATTACAGCCAGAAAAAAGGGCCCTGTCATCATCCTAAAGGTAAACAAAAACAATACTTACCTTCTGCAAGTAATCAGAAAACACAAACAAGACAAAGTCCTCCACCATGATTGCTTGAGACCCTGCAAAGCAAGATAGAAACAATGTGAGACCGTCCTACCTGCCACTGAACAACAGCCATTACAATATAGCGCACAGGCTCCTGGCAACCTCCCTGACAAACTACCCCCAGAGGAGGCCAACCTTCAGCTGGGGGTATCAAAACAGCAGGCTCAACCTGCCAGCAAAGTTCCAAGTAAGCAGGCCTGTGACCTGTGATCCAATTATCCAGCCACTTGAAGACAAGCTAGGAAGTCAACTTGAATTTCCAAATACAACAACATGAACAGAAGCTGATTCCCTACAGTGGATACCTTGTTTTGGCGCTTGACTCATTACAAGGATCAAGCTACCCCCTTCATCATCCCACCATGTGATCAACATTATCATGTTCCTACTATCCACAATTCACAGGTTCTATATAATACACATCTCTTAATAAAGAATATTATCTAGTTTCCAAATATTTTTCCCCTTGTAACTTTGGTAAAATAGCACAGTTACAACAGTGATATGAAGCCTTTAGAGAGTTCCCTCATTGACATAGTTCTTTAACAGGGTGTTATCTTAGTCAAAGAGGGTAATAAGTCTTCCCCAGAGAGAAGTGGTGTTTCACAGCCCATATCAGAGTCTGGCTGGACTCCTGCAGGGGAGGCAGGCCAGGCCTGAAGGCCATGTACACAATAGGCACAATAATGATCAGGTAGTTGACTGCAGTAGCTAAGGGACACCAACTCCTAGTATGGGGCACAGCCTGGTTGTCCAGCTCCAATACTGTGATATATACAAACCCCAACTTGCTGAATTCCTGAGTAAGAGGCGCATTGGGCAGAGGAAGCATTAGCAATCTCCTTTATAGTAGGCAGGATGGTCTCTTTAGCACAACCAAGAGGGAGATCCAGATGATGGGGTTGGAAATATTTCAAGTCAAGAGCACAGGGGTTTGACTGAGGTAGCAGGAGTATAGACAGGAGGGTATGAATAGGCAAGTTTATATTGAGTTGTGGATTCCCAAGTAGATGCAAAGAGAATAATTAAATTTGAGCAAAAATAGATAATTCCTGCAAGAAGATAATAATTTCTGGGCATAAACTTGTTTTATTTAAGATGTCAACTGCAAGGAAGGCTTCTTCTCCTCACTACTTAAACTTACTAGTAATTTATAGTTTTTTGTGCCACCAGAGAACTGATGGCATCAATTTCAGTTAAACTTACAATTTTGGCTGGAATTTGCGCACTTGAGCCTAGAGGCTGATGGTCATTGGTTGTTATAACAGGAACCTTGTTTGGGCTTCAGCAAGCCAAGGTACCACTGCTCTTTATATAACCCACAAGCAATTGAAAAATTGCACTCCCAATGTATTATTTCCTGAAAAAGAAGAGGACTAAATTTGTTACTAGAATCAAAGCCAGGGATTTAAGGCTTGTGTGTTCTCAAATCCTGGGTCATTTGTTAATTGAAAAGGGGGGTTTCTTGCTCTGGGATAAAATTGGTAAAGATTTCCAGGCTGTGGGTTGTTTGGACTCTAGGAAGGCCAGCTGGTTGTCCAGGGCATTCTGGGCCCTGACAATTCAGCTTTAATTTTGCTTGAGGGTTGGTTATTCTTGTAATATGATCCTGATTAAACAGCGCTCTTGTTTTTTAAACCCAACCTTCAATTGGAAATGCTACCTTTTTGGTTTTTAGTGAGCCAATTTTGTTTTTATTGGATATATTCTTGTTTAGCTCAACAGGTTGAAAAACTTCTGTATGGAATAGCTGTGCCAAGGCACCAGCTAAAACTCAAGCAGGGTCTAAGACACCAGAAGCAATCTACTTTATTTTATCTTAATCAAGCTATCAATTGAAAAGAGAATTATGTGGCATCTACCTTGGGAGCATATAGACTGATCTTTTGGTATCAATCCACCCACAAAAACATTCCTAGCTCCAAAAAGAGCCATGGTATTCATTGGCCAACCAACCATAATTGTATCAAGATCAATTATTACTGCACTAGCAGGAACTACATCTACACCTGATGGCCAGGACTACCAAGGGAGTGTACCAAGTAGGAATTCCATATTCTGAGAGGAACTGGGTTGTATTCAAAGTGTGCTGGATCTTCCTAAAAGGCATTGTTAGCATTTATTTAATACACCCCACAGCTACCCTATAAACCAGGCAATAGGATAAGACTACAGGGATATTTTCTTCCTGTGTTTAGGATTTAATACCCCCACGCCTTCTAAAAGTCCCTGTAGTGATACTAATAGAACATAAAGTTACTTAAGTACAGAAGATAAGTGCTCTGGGCATGTAATGCTTAAATAGAAAGTACTTCAATGTTGCAACCAAGTTTCCAGACTTGCCTGCTAATGTATCTTAAAATACACAGGGGGCGCTCAATGAGTTGCCCCTTGACGTATCTAACAACATGGTCTAATCTGATGGCAATATCAAACTGCGTGCACTTTCTCCTAATTAAGAGTGCTACCAATTTGACTTGCTGATCCCTGCACAAGTTTTCCTTGGCTTTGAACCCTACATGAAACATGCCACTGTGCCATCACCTTGTGGCCTTGTGGATTTCCCCATATAGTATATTAGTCACAGTAATAATCAATAAACAATACCTTATTCTATTCATTCTTGACCTTTCTATTGGACTGTTGTCTTCCCCAATTCAATTACTGAAATCTCATTGATTCAGTTGCAACATCAAGCCAAAGTCCCAAGCTCAACAGGTTAGTCCCCTGATTCAGCTGGCAACAACGCCCATGTCAACAGTGACCATATTAGCACTTTGCCAACATGGTCACTGTTGACTTGAAAAGTTAATTTTACTAATATTTTTCTAGTTGTGCTAGCTTAATTCCTATTTTTAAAGCGTTCAGGGGTGGAAACCCAGAAAACATAACAAAATTTTGGGTATTTTGACATAATTTAATATTAAGCTTAATTAAAATCTTGATTTAACCCAATTTTCCCTTTACTTTTACCAATAAATTTATTTTCATTAAGTTGTTTTTATAATGTAAAAGTGTCAATGTTGAACCTTTTTTAGCCTAACTTATTTTTAATAATGAAACTGAAACATCTACAGTAAAAATATTATAAGTGTAGTAAAAGTTTTTTATTAAATTAAAATGTAGAAATAGGTATATCACATATAGCAGCTCATTGAAAGGTTCATCTTATAAATCTATCTGTGGCACTTAATCTGATCCTGGTATCATAAATGGATTTGTGGCTAACGGCAATCACATAATTTAAGCCCATTTTACTATGTAATTTACTATAGAATTTATTATCAATAATAATGTCAACAATCAGAAATGTAGACATTTTGCTTGTGATCAATCACCAGGGTGGATTTAAGCATATATAAGTGGTGTGATTAAGCCTAAATTACTATACCACCGTCTATTGAGGATGTTGTCAGTGATGAAGTCCACACTTTAGCCTTTTAATAACTCAAGATAACTTTTTTAACAACCTTCAATATATGCCATAGTAAAATATCATATTCCATCCCATAAATATAATTTTTAATTGATAAATAAAGAATTTTTTATTTATTATTTTTTATATGCTTTATTTTTATTTTATTATATGTATAAAATAACATCAAAAACGGTTAATATTTGCTGGTTTGCTTAACTTTAATTAAATGTACTATGAAAAAGCATAGTAAAAGTTTTAAAAAAGGTTAATAGTGCCAATTTTGTCTTTAATAATTTATAAAATTTCCCTAATCAACAGCATTATGTCAAGATTTTGGGGGTTGAAGAAGAATTAGAATGTTTATTATAGTATTTTGACATTTTGTTTATGTTGATAGAAAGGAACCTGTATGAGGACATATGTGCTTCCAATTGATGTTATTATAAATGCAGCACTGACAAGGCTCTGTTATTGCTGTAGTCAGATAATTGGATAGGTCTTGTGGTCAATAGACATGACACTAGTAGCTTTGGGCAGAGATGGGTTGAAAGGATATGTAAAGTATCAACAATATGCTCTGATTGGATACTTGGTATTACTACAATTTGATTAGTACAATAGTTTTAAAAGCTATGGCAACAACCAAAAATACCTCAGATTTAAACAAAATCCAAGCCATGCGACATTCAGGATTTAATTAGTTTATAAAATTTCTTTTAATAAATGGACTGTCAAACAAAAAACAAAAATTTCACTGGCCCATTATACAAAATTATATCAAACATCAAGTGGTGTAGTTCAAACCACAAACAAAATGAACTAATGCAACAAGTTAAATGGATTGATGCTGTTACAGAGTATATTATAATCCAATCAGTATTCATATGAGGCACCAACAGAAGAACTAAAACAAAACAAAACTTGATCAATCTAGAAGCAAGATTATACAAGCACAAAGCAAAATAAACTCACACAAGATGTGTAGTATGAGCAGCCTAAAATAGGAATATAACAGTTTAACAGCCAATCAACAGCTATTCAATTTAGGAACAGAGGCATTTTATCCATTTTCATGGCTCCAGATTTGTATGAAAAGGTTTTGAGAACCTTCCAAATATGGACTCAAGAATACAATAAAAATAAATCATTAAATTTTAAAATTTCTACTTTTAGTGATTTTATCCTAGGTTTTTTACAATGGTTTTTACAAGCAATATCTTTTACGGTGCCAGCAGCCAAGCCAGCTTCAATGGAGGTGAGGCTCAGAACGTGGAGGCACCTGTTTACACCCAAGCCTTTGAGGCGGGTAACAAGGAAGCTGACCTGTATCTGACCACCAACCCCTATGGCTTTGAATTGTTTGAGAGTCACTTAGTGTCTAGCTCTGCCCCTGCTCCCGTACCCACCCCCTCACAAGCTGCCCACTAACCAACCAATCAGGATGGCAACCTTGATTTGGAACAACTTCCTGCCTCCAGCCAACCTGCCCCCTGTCGTGAATAACAGCATTCACCATGTTTCAATTTTGCCTTTGGTGGGCCATTTCAAAGTCAAATCTCTTGCTTTTGCTTTTGCCTCTTGAAATGAGTTGATGACTGAATCAGGAAATACAATTGTTTGGTTTCTTGATCCTGCGCAACTCACTTGCCCCACTCATGCTGGTGGCAAGTGATCATACCGTCCTGGTAGTGTTTTGTGGTATTCCTAACCACTATATAATCCATTTCCTATTTTACCAATAAAATTAAGTTCTATTCACATTTTTGTCTTTGTGTCTTCTGTACTTGCGCGCCTCTCTCTAGCCACGCCTAGTAGAAATTATTCATCCAGGGCTGCAAGGTAAACATATTTGCCTTCCCTGTCATCTAACCAAGACTTAGTACAAATCCAATCCTAAGGTTAGGTTTCCCCAATGTGTATCTGTGCTATGCCTCAGAACACAACACCCCCTACAGCCAATCAGGCTTCAGCTCCCCTGGCCCAGCGCCCCAAGCAACAAATTAACCCTGGTCTGATGCCTGACTAGTCTAACCAATAAAGTCATGTTCATCTTCTATTACAATCTATCAATAGCTTTTGATGATTTTGGTGAGCAAGGAAAAGCTGCTGCCAAGAATAGAAGGAAGAAGGTCAAGAAGGGGACATTCATTGTGTCAAAACCGCAGGCTTGACCAGCCAGCAAGGTTTCAACCAAGCAGGTTTGTGACCCGCAATCCAATTACCCGTTCACTTGAAGCCAGACTAGGAAGTTGACTTGGATTACCAAATCCATTAACATGAACAGACAATGATCCTTCACGGTGGATACCTCAATTTGGCGCTTGACTCATTAGCAGGATCAAGCCACCCCCTTCTGCCATCCAACTGTGTGATCATCAATCATGTTCCTGCTATCCATTGATTCACAATAGCTATATAATCTCTATCTCACAATAAAGATTATTATCTATCTTCTAAATATTTTTCCCTGTGTAACTCTGCTAAAACAGCACAGTTACAACAATTGGTGCATTTCTGGCTGTTTCAGCCAAGGGTTTTGTCTACTATTAGACAAACCCAGATTTTATTGATGGCAACTCATACAGCCACATCCTCAGTGGATTACTTGACTTCTGGGATGGCTCAAATTCCAAGTACTGGGTTTTCTTGAGCCACCAGATGGAGGGTAGCTCCACCGCCCTCAAGGCCATCCAGGGACACAGGCACCAGGCTTCAGTTTACCCTGCCAGCCATGCAGACGTCTATCTGGCTGATGTTGTCTTCTTCAACATGGGATCCAAATTACGGGAGTGTTGCCCTCAGGCTTTCAATAACCTCTGTCTTGGGGTCCTTGACCACAATTTTCTCTTTGGCCGCCAGATGGTGGCTGAATTGTTTGCGCAAATGGTTTTCCATGTGAACATGGGCAACCAATCACGTAAGGATAAGCACCTTCCACCTTGGGCCACTGCAACTTACCAGCCCATCCAGCCAATGACTAATGAGGAATACAAAAAGCGTTATATGGCAGTCATCATGCAAAATTCTCCTGCCTCCACCCCTGCCACCAACACCCCTAACCCGCAAGCCCAACCCACCCAATCCTAGACCCCCCAGGCCAGCCCCGCCTCTATGTCTTCCTTCCTGTGTTATTCTGCCTCCTAGGCATTACTCTCCCCCGCCCCAATAAACCCCTGTCACCAAACATTTTCTATTTATATTATCTTTTTTTGAATTTCAATTGTTCATATTCTCTTTGTTTATAGTTGGTTTTATTCTTTATGTTCAGCTTATTTCTATAAAATCATATATTTACTATGCCATGTATCTAGATCCAGAAAACAGTTATTTTTAGCTCTTTACACAGCCCCTTGTGAAAATATTAACAACAATTTGGTGATCAGCTAGATTTAAATTAGAAAATTATGTGTGTTAACTGTTTTTAGATAAAGTTGTTACTGATTCAAATTCAAAACCTTAATTATAAACTTTAAGCCAATCAAGAGCTGAGTGATAAAGTGATTGTTGTGACATAAAGGGATATTTAATAATTCTTTGATGCATGCACGCTAATTAATATGATTGTCTGGATCTTTTGCCATTTTATGCCATTGCTGCTGTGGCAAGTTGTTGATGGACTAGTGCCCAATCAGCTGCTGGGTTAGCACTAGTCCATCAACAACATGTCACAGCAACAATGGCATACTGTCAGGAACGCTTTTGCCTTCTTTCCTGACAACATCAACAGAATATTGGTGGACCCAGGGTCTAAAAACCTTTCTCCTAATTTGGGCTTTTTCTCAAATCCTAAAAAGAAATTATTAGCATGTAATAAATGCTCTAATTTACCTTTTACTTCTCTGGTATTAAGTCCAGAATCCACTCCCTGGACCAACATGGGGATCAAACCCTTGTCCTCTTGGTTGTTGATTTATCCCCTGGATAATATTAGTAATTCAAGTTTGAACTTACCTTTGCCAATTTGCAAAATGACTGCCTGTAGCCAATCAGATGTTGCAACGGCACCTGAAGCTTTTGAATTCAATTACACTTCAAACAATAATAACGTTAAGGGAATTTTAAGCTCTGTACTTGAGTTGAATTAAGCAAGCAAGTGGCTATCCTCTTCTGGTGTGCATCTGCACACCAGAAGCCTTCCCCAAACTGTTGGTTCTCTAAAAGCTGGGGTAAATGACACCCAGCTGTTTAGAGAAGCCTCAGCAGGGACTAGACAATTTTAAAAATAATCTTTTTGAAATTAAAATCAAAGCTCCCCCTGCCAAGTTCCCCCCAACTTTATCCCCAAACTCCCTTGTTCAACTGCAAATTGGTCATCAATAACAGCCTATATAAGGTCCCTGTTTTACAGCATTATTACCTGATCAGTAATAAAGTCAATTTACCAACCTAATTGATTTTTCTTT
Source organism: Entomophthora muscae (assembly GCA_014839935.2). Taxonomy (NCBI): domain Eukaryota; kingdom Fungi; phylum Entomophthoromycota; class Entomophthoromycetes; order Entomophthorales; family Entomophthoraceae; genus Entomophthora; species Entomophthora muscae. The sequence goes on along the minus strand of QTSX02000834.1, from coordinate 158,152 downwards.
TTGCCTGCTCTCAAATCCTGAAATCAAACACCATGATGCTACCCAAGTCATCCCATGGGGACCATTTGGGTATAAATGGTTGGTTTGGTTGCTCCTTGTACAGTCCCTTACTGCAAGCCTTTCCTTTGGAACCAGAGCTAATTCTGGTTCACCTCCTCCCAATTACTTGGACAAGTTGTGGCACTGAGTGGTACCAGGCATATGGTACACCGCCACCCCACTGTCATTGAATGCCCCAATCACAGAGGAACCACAGGTCATGGGGTCAGTCCGCCCAGCCCATCTTTATTCCATCCCATGGCTTCTGTCTTCCTCCTAAGTTATCTTGGAGCTTACTTCCTGTTGGGAAGATTTAATCCCCTTTTGGGTCAATATTGTTTTATTAGAGAATTGTTCCATATGGGGATGGTCTCCCTTCCAATTGGTTCTTTAATCACCAGGTTGAACCCATCCACAGCCATGCACCTTTTGGGTGGTATGTTTCCAAGTGGATGGGTTCCTGATACATAAAATGGCAAAATATCCAACCAATCATATTAATTTGGATACATGCATCAAAGAATTTTTGAATGACCCTTTATGTCACAACAATCACTTTATCACTTGGCTCCTGATTAGCTTAAAGTTTATCATTAAGGTTTTGAATTCAGATCAGTAACAACTTTATCTAAAAACAGTTAACACACATAATTTTCTAATTTAAATCTAGCTGATTACCAAATTGTTGTTAATATTTTCACAAGGGGCTATGTCAAGCGCCAAAAATAATATGGTAATCAAGGAAACAATGCCAACAAAAAGCAAACAATACATTGAGATGAATGTAAAACATATACAAAATGGGTAAAAAGATGGGATAATGTAGTAGATGGGAAAACAAAAAGGAATAACAAAGAGGCAACAGTATCAAAATAAATCAGAATTTATTGGGGCAAAAGCTATAAAAACATATGGAAAAATTAGTAAAAAATCAATGAGAGAATTGGAGAAGCTTCTGAAGGATCTCAACTTGGTGATTGCCAAAATAAAGGACATTGACCGCAAGGTCAGAGCCAAAGTGAAGTCTGCCGTCCTCACTGGAGACAAAATTGACAAGGTGTTTGCAAAGGCACTGATGTCAAAAATTCCAGACACCCTTGGAAAAGACAATTGAGCGCTTACTAAATATTCAAAAAACTGTGGTTGAGGGCCTGCAATTTAAGGCATACAATCTTTCTGCGCCGTCCATCTGGGTTGATGACCCAGAGATGTATGAACATCTCAAACCTGCCAAGCATGCCAGGGCATCGGATACCAAATTGCCTGCACAACTGCTTGCACCAAGAATGGCCAAGCTGGCTGAGGCTGTGGGCAAGGAAGAAACACAAGAAGGTAGCCTAAAAAACAAAATTAATAAATTTTCAAAAAACTTGCTTTTTTCTTAGAAAATGTAGACAGCAAACTCCGCCAAGTCCTGGTCCCCTTTGTCCTGGCCACCTTTTATGCAAATTATGCCACTCATGTGGCAAAGCAATTGTATCTGTCCCCTCTGTTGTGCGGGAGCTGGAGGACTGTATCCACAGGTCCTTTCCAATGTTGCCAGAGGTGTTGGCAGAATTTACGCATGCCAAGGGGGCATCTGAGTGGGCAGTTACTGCCTACAAGGATGCCCAACTGGTCTGCCTGGACCCAGTTTCCCTCAGGAAAGTTTACTATGTAAACTCTATTGATCTTGTTTGGGATGTCCTGGCAATGCTCCCATTCAAGAATGTACCAGAGATGGGCCAGGCCCATGCGGCTGCTGGCTTCTGCTACCCCTTGGAGAACACAATTTCTTACCTACTGGAGAACTTTGGGCGTGCAGTGGGCAAATTGGCTGTTGCAGACTCAACAGCTGTCAATAAGACAAAAATTATCCTTGCCAACTTTGGGTTGGCCTGGAGTGCCAACAAGACGGGGCTCCCTGCAGCCATGGAGCTGACCTTTGCAAAGACCAGGCACAACAAGAAGATCAGTACGGTCTATAATAAACTGTGTTAGTTCACAGAAGCCTTTGCAGGGCAAAGGCTTCATCTGGTTGTTTACCTTGGGTATCTTTTCTTCTTTGGGATGAGTGTCAGCGGGGAGGATATAGGTAGGATCCTTCTAGGAATCAACAAGGCCCAGCTTGCACTTGACAGGAAGAAGGTCCCCCCTGGATACAACTCAGTTGATCATGTGGTCCAGGACGCCCTGGTCCTGGCTGGTATATACGGGTTTGTAGCCCTGCCTGAAAAGCTGCTGCTTCACTCCCACCTGACTCTACTGCCTTTCACCAGCAGGAGGGAGTATTTCAATAAGGGTGTATCCACCGTTCACAGTGTGACAGTGGAGGTTGTGTGCCACCTCCATTGCAGGGTGGGTACATACTGAAGAACCCACTACAGCAACAGTGGCAAAGTTGACTGTAGGGATGTAAAAGTGAGAATTCAAAAGTGAGAATGTAAAAGTGGCCATGTTGACACTTTAAAAATTAAATTAAAACAGCTCATCTGAAATTAAAATTTATTATGGTCATATAAAATACTTTTTATCATTCTCTCAACTAAAAAAAGTCAAGAAAAAGTAATTACTTTTTTATAAAAAGCCATTTTGAAAATTTAAAAAGTGTTGACATGGCCACTTTTAGATTCTCACTTTTGAATTCTCACTTTTACATCCCTACAGTTAATTTTGCCACTGTTGCCCCCACTACAGGCGCACACAATAAAAATATGATTCCAATAAATTTTATTACAATTTATAGTATTCTAATTATAATAAATTTTTATATTTTTCATTTCAGAAAACCAGTTTGAAAAATATATTGCAGAAACAGTTTTCATAAAAGCATAAAATTATACGTTAATAAAATAAATTCTAACTTGTACATTTTACGTTTAATTTTTTTAAATTTATTTTTATATTTATTTGACCAAAGTGATTTAAATATTTTTGCGTAATCCAGTATTGAGCATTTGGGATTACCTCAGATGGCATAATAAAATAATATATAATAAAATAAATAAATTACTTACATCTATTGATGGATCTTCTGAATGTGATTGCAGGTGTGGAAACATCTAAATATAAAATGATAATTAATAAATCTTGAATAGTAAAAAAGAGAATATAAAAAAATTGGACACACTAAGTCTTTAATTGATTGGCTGTTTGGCTAGGCACGCAGGGATGAACAAATCAGTGTGGCCATAGAATTTGGCCACGGTCTCAGCTGGGAGGGTGTGGATCCCAGCCTACAGCAAATTAAAGAGGTCCTCGGTCCCAGTTGGGGTTCCTCTCTTGACAACTTGCTTGAGCCACCCAAAGACTTCCTTGATGGGATTTAGGAAAAGCAAATAGGCTGGGAGGAAGAGAAGGCGTAAATTTGCCGTGGCCAATTGCTGGGGGCCCATTGCAATGCTTGTGTCAATCATTGGGAATTCCTTGAGAATGTCAGCCAGCTTGTGAAGACCAACATTGTCCAACACAATCACATTGGTGAAGCCTGGTCTTGTGCGCCTCAGTTGCTTCTGGACCAATCAAAGGAAATGATATGAAGGTCCGGCTATTGTGAGAGCCTAGTATCATTTGATAAAGCTCAACCCCCTTTGGACCAAGGAGAGCCACCATTGAGTATTCTGTGGCGCGGACTGCAGCACGCCAAGCTATCCTGTCATTGGAGCCTTTGGGGACATAGCCATACCCATTGAACATTGACAAGGCAAATGCTTATTTGTCAATATAATAAAATTTGACCGTCCCCTTGGCTTTGAGGGCAGTGTACGCCTCTGCGTAGTTTTTCTGGACATCAATATTGACTGGGCTGTTTCTGTTGTAGGGGGATACCCCAAGCTTTTTCCAGGAAAAGCACATTCCCTTGACCAAATGATAATAGAAGGAAATCGAGGCCTCAATCCCAAAAGTAGATTTAACCATGGCCTATATATTTGCCAGTTCAAGATGGCAGTCCCGGGTAATCCACTGGCAGATTGCCCATTTGTGCTCCTTGGTGAGCATGGTAGAAACAAGCAAGGATTTCTTCACAGCAAGGACACAACCAGTATTGATGAATTTTTGGAAGTTCTTGCTGGTGTACTTAGGATCCACTCTAACAAGGGCCACAGCCGCCTTGTAATCACCCAATTCCTGCATTAGCTTAAGCAGGATGATGTGTTTGATGTCAGGATGCACTTCTGGGCGGGCTTTTTAGCAGTGGGGACTGACTTGTTGGCATTGGGCACAACACAGAGAATAGGTACCTTGGTATAGAAGGCTTCAACCTTTTTTAATACCAGCTGTCCCTCATTGGTTTGATAGAACTTGGGCTCCTTGTCATCCTCCTGATTGCCATCACTGATGTAGGGCTCATAGCTAGTATCAATTACAGGCTTCACCTTCTCCAGCATGGCTGATGTTACCAACTCTTGCCGGTACACAACGTCAAACACATACAAAGTAAGTTCTACCTCCTTGTCTCTAACTTTTTTGGTAGTGGTGACCTTGGTGGGCTTCCGGGTCAGCTTTGGGACCCGAGGGTTTATGCTCTGCACCCTAGCAGCTTGTGCTCCTTGAACCACCTGTGTCAGTACAGCATCACTATGGAACTCTCCTCTCCTGTCTCCTCCTTGAGTAGGCACTTGGGTTGCACTAACTCTATTCTTTGACCCACGGGGGCAACTGCAACCACGGTACACAACAGGTGTATTGGTACTCTGGTATTGTGTTCCTTCCATTTTGAGAATTTAATAAAATACTAAATAATTTTCAATTAAGTTACTCCCTAATTTTAATTTTTGCTTTTATCTGAATATGGATATTTAATTAAAGTTTTTCCCACCCAATATCCCAATTATAGATTTTTTATTTCTTAATTAATTGTTTTTGGTTTTACAACGCCCATTTTAGAATACACAAAAAATCCACCCATTTTCCTAGATTTTACTACCATATTCAAACACCCAACACAATATTTTTAAAATTTATGTTTCAGATCTTGTGTCTTATTTTAGATACCTTGGTATCATTCATGATTACAATCCATTGCACACATTGTGTGAGTGATTTTCTTTATGTAGTGAGTTGCTATTGTGTTTTGTTTTTGGTTTGCGTTTTGACACACCTTGCTTTGGTGTATTTTGTCACTGATTCACATAGTAAACATATGTACACCAAAAGTCAACTCACACCATTTCATTTGTGAATCAATGTATTTTGGATTGTATTTTGAATGGTTTTGCTTTGTAAGTGAGCCCTTTGTTGCTGTGTTGACTCATTTTGCCCATTAACGCCAATAAACCCTGTTAACATAGTGTATATTTTAACCTGAGAGATGGATTTTGTTTAAATCTGAAATCAGTTTGTTTAAATCTGAGTTATTTTTGGTTGTCACTATAGCTTTTAAAACTACTGTAGTAATGTGGGTTGTTATTAATTGTCTGCCTTCCAAATGATCTTAGAAGAGCTTTTTATAGCATAAGCAGGCTACATCCAGACCAAAAACTAGCTGCTGATAAACTTACTAGCTAGTCTATCATCCTCAAGCTACTAATCTCAACCCCCAGAGTTGAATTCCAAACCTTAATAGTGTTTTGAAATGAGGGGAACCATATGCTTAATTCTCCCTCTTAAGCATGTAATTCTCCTTGACTCAGTTTTTATCAACTAAGCTTGCTTTCATTGGGCAGGGCCCTGTCTAATGCTTATTGTAATACAATTGTGCAAGGGTGGTCCTCTGTCCTATTTTTTGTGAAAGAGAATTTGTATTTTCCTGTCTCAATTCATCTGGTGGTGGTGTGTTTTCTAAAGTAATCCCAAATGGTTCACATTTTAATTGTTTAGACTTATCAACAAGCCAATAGTTTTCAATCCTGGATGTCTCAGGTATCTTTCATATAGTGGATCATGTTGTGTTCTGAGGCGCAGCACAGACACACAACAGGAAATCCTAACCTTAGGATTGGTTTTGTACTAAGTCTCAGTTAGATGACAGGGAAGGCAATGTGATTACCTTGCAGCCCTGGAAGAATAATCTCTACTAGTTGTGGCTAGAGAGAGGCGAGGAAGTACAGAAGACACAAAGACAAAAATGTGAATAGAACTTAGATTTTATTGGTGAATACAAAATGGAATATATAGTGGTTAGGAATACCACAAAACACTACCAGGACAGTAGGATCACTTGCCACCAGCATGAGTGGGGCAAGTGAGTTGTGCAGGATCAAGAAACCAAACAATTGTATTTCCTGATTCAGTCATCAACTCATTTCAAGAGGCAAAAGCAAAAGCAAGAGATTTGTCTTCAAAATGGCTCACCAAAGACAAAATCAAAACATGATGAATAGCGGTATTCACGACATTGCTCTCCCCTAGATTGGCCTTAGGGGGATGGTGTTTATGAAGGAACTTTGTGTGCACTCAAGCAAAAGGACGGCCACTGGAGAGGAGCTTTACAGTGTATTTGGACCCACATTTGAAGGCAACTTCCAAAGGGCCAATTTACAGAGAGTCCAGATTATGTGCGCGCCTACCTACTCTATGTTGATAGTAAAGAACACAGTTGCCAACATCAAATTTAGGCAAGGGGGAGCATCCAGCATTATTGGGGGAAAGTTCAAGCATCTTAGTCTTGTAAGCAGAAATTTAGGCAGTGGCCTGTATATCAATTATGTTTTTTAACTAGATCCTTGATGTGGTTGTCAAGATTCATGGCCTTATTAGAGGAAAGCAGGGAGGGCCCCAAGAGCAACGGAGTAGTACCCCCCCGTCCATACAACATAGCAAAGGGGGAGTACCCAGTGACACAATGTTTGCTAAGGCAATATGCAAAGAGAGTGGCAGGTAAGTATAGGTCCCAGTTGGCAGCATCAGAGTAAGTGAGCTTCATCATGACAGAGACCAGTGTTGAATTTGCATGCTCAACTGCCCCATTGATAGAAGGATTATAGGGGGCAGAGAAGGACTGGTGGGACCCCAAAGCTTTGACAACAAAGGTTACCAACTTGACATTGAAGTTAGTCCCATTATCTGAGAGCAACACTTGAGGACAGCCATGGCGGTAGAAAACATTTTGTAACAGGAAGGCAGCAGTTGTCTTAGCTGTGATGTCTTTTGTAGGGCGAGCCTCTACCCACTTGCTGAAATGATCAACAGCAATCAGGATAAAGTAACACCTAGAACGTGAGCAGGGGAGAGGACCTACTGCATCAATGCTGACAGTATGAAAAGCATGTTGAGGGGGAACTAATTTGAATTTGTGGGCAACAGCTTGAGGCCTCTGCAGTTGGAAGTTGTGGCAACTAGCTATGCTGTTGGGGATTAGTAGGCAAAGGTTCTCCTAGAAGTAATTCTTTTGAAGCCAGTCAAAAGTCTTGGTGATGCCTCCATGCCCAGTCTCTTTATGAGCTTGCAACACCAGCAATAGGCAAAGACTGGGACGTACATAAGGCAGAAACTGATTGTGTACCTTTTTGAAGAGTTGATTGTTGTGTATGAGGGTATCTTTAGATAGCTTAGACAAGGCCAATTGGACCTCTTCTGTCTTGTTTTCCCAAGAAGAAGGGTATCCAATTAGTTTGTACAATTGGTCAGCCTCTGCAGGATGTAAAGCAAGAATGGGCATTCTGGATAGCCCATCAGCGTTCTGATGTTGAATCCCAGGGCAATGGAGCACTGTAAAGTTGTAACCTTGCAGACGTAGGGTCCATCTGGCTAGGCGCCCTTCTGGCTTCTTAAGTTTTTGTAACCATTTAAGCAATGCGTAGTCAGTGACAACTGTGAAATGGGTACCATACACGTAGTGACAGAACTGTTTATGGCATGCAACACAGCAAGACACTCTTTCTCTGTGACACTATAATTCTTCTCATGCTTGTTTAGCATGCAGGAAGTGTACGCCACTGGATGGTCTACACCCTTGTCATCTAGTTGGGCCAGAATAGCTCCAATAGCAAGATTTCTAGTGCCGGTGTATAGAATGAACTCTTTATTTTAGTCGGGATACACTAGGATTAGCGCCTCTTTGAGTTTTCGCTTAAGGGTTTCAAAGGCTTGCTGCTGACTGGCAGTCCATTCAAAAGGGACATTACATAATAGCTGGACTAGAGGTTCACTAGTAATGGCAAAGTCAGGAATAAACTGTCTATAGTAGCCCATCATCCCTATAAAGACTTGTACTTCTCAAAGGTTGGTGGGCGGAAGAATTTTGTTAATGGCCTCAACCTTCTTAGTCATTGGGCAAATCCCTGTCTGGGTTACTTCATGGCCCAAGAATTCAAGACTTTCTTTAAAGAAGGCGCACTTTGAAGGTTTTAGCTTAAGGCCAGCTTCCCAAATCTTTATGAACACCTATTTGAGATGATCCAGGTGATTGGTGAAGGTAGCGCTGAAAACCGTGATATCATCCAAATATACTAGGACACATGACAGCTTCAAGTTGTGGAGGATGGAGTCCATTGCCCTTTGGAAGGTGGCTGGGGCGTTGCAGAGTCCCTGCGGCATGCAAGTAGGCTCAAAGAGCCCTTCAGATGTAATGAGCACGGCCTTTTGGCAATCCTCAGGCAATAGGTCAACTTTCCAGCATCCAGATGCCAGATCCATTTTGGAGAAAAACTTAGAGCCTCCAAGACGGCAGAGAGCATCATCAATACACGGCAAGGGGTACAAGTCCTTCTTGGTCAGAGAGTTCAATTGGCGGTAGTCCATCACAATGCTATGACCTCCATCTTTCTTTTTTAAGATGAGTAGCAGGGATGCCCAGGGACTTTGGGAAGGAGCCAGTAGCCCAGAGTCCAACAGCTTTTGAGCTCTTTGGATACCTGGGCGTCCTCCATGTGGCTGCATTGGTATGGTTTAGCACGGAAGGGGGAAGTGTCACCAGTGTCAATCTGATGGATAACACCTTTGGCTAACCCATAGTCAGTACTGTTCTTAGCAAAGATGTCAGAAAATTGGTCTAGCAGGTCTAGCACCTCTTTCTGTTGAACCAGGGACAGCTGAGGAAAGTCTTTCACAGTGAACAAGGATATGACTTGTGGTTCATTGTTGTGTTTGGCTCAAGGGGACAACATCCTGGAGGACACAGCGGTAAATCTTTATTACAAAAGATTTGAGGTTTAAAGCTAGCCTTGGGTTAGCCTTCAGGGCAAAATTAAGAGCACATACCTTAATTTCCTGGAAAACAAGATGTAAAAGTCCTTTTGGCAAAAAGGACAGGAAAAGCTTGAAGATTATAAAAGCCCACACAAATGTGGATAAACTTAAACTTTATTGGGAATGGAGATTATACTTTAAATAGTAGACAATGGTCAGAGATCATTCAATAGGAAGACAGAGTGGCTGAGGGGGTCACGCTGGGATGAGGTCATACCAGGATCAACCACAGACAAGTACAATAATACAGAATGGGTGGATATTGAACCAGACCCATTTGCGGAAGGCAAGGAATTTCTGAACTAAAATGCAAAACCTGATAAATATTTGCAACTATCAATATTTGAAGGGCATATCAAAATAGCATTAATAGCGCAATTTACGACATCTCCCCCTTAAGATTGGATGGAGGGAGTTGATACTTGCAAAGGAATTTGGAGTGGACGCGGGCAAAGGGACAGCCAGACAATATTAGCTTCACGTGTACTCAAAACCCTTCTTGAAGGTAACCTCACAGGGCCCAACCCAGAGGGAATCCAGATTGTGGGCTATATCACCTGTACAATTCTGGTAGTAGAGAACTAGATTGCCTATCTTTTATTTGGGGAGCGGGGCTCTAGAAGCATTGGACAGAGAGAGCTCCAAAGCCTTAACCTTATAAGCAGTGGAGTAGGCAGTTGCCTGGATATCAATGATATGGTTGGTCAGGTCTTTCACATGGGTCTCAGGATTTGCAGATGTATCATACTCTATCAGAGGAGGTCCTAAGAGTGAGGGGGTAGTGGCCTCTCATCCATAAAGCATGGAAAAAGGAGATTGACCAGTCACTCAATGTCTACTAAGACGGTAGGCAAAGAGGGCGGCAGGGAGGAACAAGTCCCAATTGTCAGCATCAGAGAGCGTGAGTTTTCTCATAATGGATACTAGGGTGGAGTTGGCACGTTTGACAGTTCCATTGGTGAAGGGATTATATGGCGCAGAGTATAACTGATGAGTCCCCATAGCTTCAACAATAGAGGTGATGAGGCAAGCATTAAAATTGGTGCCATTGTCTGAGAGCAGGACTTGAGGGCAGCCATGTCAATAGAAGATGTCTTGCAGCAAGAAAGTAGCTGTGGTCCTAGCTGTTATATCTTTAGTTGCTCTGGCTTCAACCCATTTGCTAAAGTGGTCTATAGCAACCAGGATAAACTGACATCCCAACCTAGAACGGGGGAAGGGCCCAACAGCATCAATACTCATCATATGGAAGGCATGCTTTGGAGGGATGAGTTGAAACTGGTGTTGGGAAGGACAAGGACGTTGGAGTTGACAAGAATGGCAGGCGGCAAGGACATCAGGGATCAAGAGGCGCATGTTTTCCCAGTAGAAGTTTTTGCACAACCAGTCATGGGTTTTGGCTATACCTCCATGGCCAGTATCAATGTGAGCCTGGAGAATGATAGCTATCCTCATAATAGGGCAAATGTAAGGTAGGTAGGCATTGTTAACCTTTTTGAAGAGTTGTCTATCACAAATTATGGTGTCATTGGATAGTATCTGTAGAGCTAGGCCGATATCTTTGGGCTCAGTGGTCCAAGAGTCAGGATACCCTATTAGCTCATATAGTCAATCAGCATCAGCGGGATGGATAGCCAGGATTGGCATCCTTGACAGGCCATCAGCGTTCTGATGTTGGGCCCCAGGACAGTGTACCACACTGAAATCATACCCTTGCAGACGTAGAGCCCAACATGCTAACTGACCTTCAGGTTCCTTTAGCTGTTGTAACCACTTGAGAGAGGAGTGATCAGTGACTATGGTGAAGTGGGCTCCATAGATGTAATGCCAAAACTGTTTCACAGCATGCAGTACAGCCAAACATTCCTTCTTGGTAACACTGTAGTTTTTTTTGTGTTTATTAAGGACCCTTGATGAGTAGGCTACAGGTCAATCTACACCTTCATTGTTGAGTTGGGCCAGGATAGCACCCACAGCTACTCCACTAGCGTCAGTATACAAGATGAACTCTTTATCATAATCCAGATAGAATAAGATAGGAGCCTCCTTGAGCTTGGCCTTCAGCGCTTTGAATGCTTGTTGCTGGCTGTCAGTCCACTCAAAGGGGACGTTGCAAAGCAGTTGGACAAGGGGTTTGCTCAGTTCAGCAAATTTGGGGATGAATTTTCAGTAGTAGCCCATCATACCAAGGAATACTTGTACCTCTCAAAGATTTGTGGGAGGTAGGATCTTGTCAATGGCTCTACCTTGTTATTCATGGGGCAGATTCCAGTCTGAGTGACTTCATGTCCTAGGAACTCAAGACGTTTATTGAAGAAGGAGCACTTGAAGGGTTTGAGTTTCAAGCCATCCTCACAAATCTTGATGAAGACAGCCTTGAGATGATCCAAGTGGTCAGTAAAGGTAGCACTGAATATGGTAATATCATCAAGGTACATGAGGACACAAGGTAGAGTTTTAGGTCTCATAAGATGGAGTCCATAGCCCGCTGAAATGTGGCAGGGGCATTGCATAATCCCTGGGGCATATGAGTGGGTTCAAAGAGACCCTCTGACGTGATGAGTGCAGCCTTTTCTTGATCTAATGGGTGATAGGTCAACCTGCCAGTATCCCAAAGCCAGATCCATGGCAGAGAAAAACTTGGAACCATCCAGCTGTCTGATAGCATTGTTGATTCTGGGCAAGGGGTACAAATCTTTCTTAGTGAGAGTTTAGGCAGCAATTATCCATTACAATGTGGTTTCCCCCATCTTTCTTCTTAAGGATCAGCAATGGGGAAGCCCAAGGACATTGGGAAGGAGCCAGTAACTCAGCGTCCAGAAGTTGCTTGAGTTCTTTAGACACCTGAGCATCTTCCACCCTACTATGGCGGTATGGTTTAGCACAAAAAGGGGGTGCATCCCCAGTATCAATCTGATGGATGACCCCCTTAGCTAGGCCATAGTCTGTAGGCCCAGAGGCAAAGATGTCACTAAACTGATTGAGTAGGTCCAACACGTCCTTTTGTTGAACAGGAGACAATTGGGGGAAGTCAGCAGCAGTGAACAAGGAGAGAACCTGCGGGTCATCTTCAGGTAGATTGAAATCACTGAAAGTTCCAAAGGGGTAGAGGGAGGATACTTTTTCTGCTCCAAGTATCCAACCATGACCTACAACCTGACCTCTGGCTACTTGCATGGGCAGGGCCATCAGATTAGCAAGCAGTAATTGCACGGGTTCTTTGTGAGTTTGGTCCAAAATCCCCAGACATAGGCAGGGCTCAGTACAACTTAAGGATTCAGGTGAGTAAAGCTCCAAGAAGGACTTTTCAGGCAGCTCATAGGAAATTTGGGAGTTAATCACCACTCAAGAGCCCGGGGGGATGGTGCTAGAGGCTGGTGCTAACAGAGGTACCCCTTCTTCCGCAGGGCAGGAAGGAGGAGGGGTACATATGTTGGAGGAGTGAGTCCTATACTTGAGTGAGAAGATACCCATAGGGTACTCAAGCACACAAGTTTTAAGACGTTTTCCTGGAAGGTGTGGAGGTTCCTCAAAAATCAGAGGAACCTAATATCCCAAGAGCAAAAGGTATCCATCTTGTAAGTTTACAATTCCATTATATTCTCGGAGGAACTGAGTACCAACCAAGAGGTCATAGCTTTTGTTCTCTAGGACCACAGCAGGGGAGGCAATAAGTAGTTTCCCAAACCTCATGGATAGAGCAGAGTAGGCACCAATGGCTCAAGTTTGGGCCATACCAGCTGTGCCATACAACTGCGTGTAGTTGAGGTCAGGGGCCAACTTAAGTTTCTTCATTAGCTTGGACAAAACCATGTTGACAGGGGAACTTGTATCCAAGATGGCCTTGATCTTAACCTTTTGTATTGATCTTTCACGCAGGTTGTATCTTTCCCAAAGGGGGGTAAGACTGCCAACACATCTTGCGCAGCCTCTAGCTCCTTTTCCCATTTGGCCAGCATACACTGTAGCACAGGGATTTCCTTATACACAGTCTGTAGTGGAAGGGACACAGTTACATTGTGGAAAAGAGCTTCAGCTAACTCTTCTGCTTCTTCAGATGAGTCAACCAAGACAAGAGGTTGATGTGCTTGAGCTAGGTAAGGGCAAGCCACCATGGACTTAGCTTCATTTGGAGGTACCCGGGAAGTGGTGGTAGCTTTCCAAGAGCAAAGCTTGTAGGGTACCAAGATAGTTTCTGGAACAGCCAGGACAGATTAGCCATAACTGTCAGAGTTTTTACTATCAGAATCATCAGGCTCTGAATCACTGGTTAAGTTGTGAAACAGATGAAGGATAGTTGGGCCAGAGGAAGAGGGAGCTTCCTCATCAGACAGAGGATCAGGGGGAGACAGGGGAGATTGGTCAGCAGAGAGTGTCTCCGTTTCTAAGCTGACCTCTCTTTTCCCGCCTGCTCCTTGAGATTGCAACCTTCCACTCAAGGATTAGTGCAAGTGCGCAAGTGGTGTCCAATCTGGCCACAGTTATTACAGCCCTGACTCTTAGCCTGTCCACTAGTACCCAGAGTCATAATGTGTGGTGTACGAGAGGTAGTCCCAGCATTATTGGCTTTATTTTCACGCACTACTGTACCTCCATGTGTCAGATGCATGTCTTGTAAGAGAGTCTTAATACTCTTCATGGAAGTGAGTGAAGCCTTGTGTGCCTTAAAGTGTAGACATAGAAGCTGGTTCACCTTCAAAGCATTTGAACAAGCCGTGTAAGCTTCCTGGGGAGTTAACTGTCAGCTAGTAATTAATTGTTGGCCTTCAATGTAGAAACAATCTGCAAACTCATCCAGGGTCTCCTTGGGTTTGAAAGCAATATGCATAAATGCATCCTTCTTGACTTCCAAGCTGAGGTCTCCTCCAAACTCTTCAATAGGAAGACGCTTCATATCCTCCCAGGTGACAATAGAAGGGAGCTCAGGGACCACAACTTCCTGGCAAGTGGGATGGAGGCAGGTAAGGATGTGTTCCTTCTTGAGTTTGTCAGTAGCCCTACGCATTGCATTTTTGTAAATGGTCATAAAAACAGCAATGGAGGAGGTCTTTGGATCAAATATCTGCTTGAATGTTGGCTTATAGTTCAGGTCAATAGATGAAGACAAGGACTGGCTGTTCTCACCAGGGTTGAGGATGTTAATGTGAGGGTTGCCCTCAAACTCAGATTCAGCAGTAGATTGTCTAGCCCAGAGAAGTCAAAGGCTTTTATCTAAAGTGTCCAAGGTAGAGCTATTCTGCCCACTAATGTATTGGGCAGTTGTGGCAGCAGTCCCAAATTCATCAATCTTGATTTTTTTACTGCCAAGGTGCCAGCAATCCCATTGACACGGGTAGCCAAGGTGGTGGCCTGAGTGACCAATGGGGCAACTTGTCTATTTAGAGTCTCTGTAAAGCAGGAGAGGTTTTGGACCTCTCTTTCCAATGTGTTCTGCCTATCAGCTACATAATTTGTTACTTTGGCAAGTTGATCTAGAGCATGTGCACAGTAGACCTGGGGTTGACCTTCTAAGCCGGGGCAACAACCATGATTGTCATGAGCGGGAGTATTAACAACTTCACCTTCTTCTTCATCTTCAGATTCAAATGAAAAATCTTCAGAATTAGAGAGGCGCTGTCTTAAGTACTCAATTTCACCTCATAGAGAGCCACCTGATCAGTGAGGGAGGCAATACAAGGGTTAGGCTTAGGTTTGACTGGAGGGGGAGGTTGCGCAGAAGCTTGACGTCTAGTGGTAGCCTTGAGCTCGGCTATGGCCTCCCATACTTTGGTTTTGAAATCAGAAGGAGTCCCAACAGGAGGAGCGGGAGGAGTCAAATCAATAGAAGCCACCTGATTGTCCACATAAGTTTGCACTTGGTATAGAGTATTGCCTATAGCAGCCTTATTCAGACCATATTGATGCTGCAGGTGACAGCTCCAATTATCAACATGAGCTCCTATCAATTCAAGTTGCAAGTTGATATGCTCTCTGAATTGATTTAGTTCACTAACCAGAGTCTCAAAATCCTGCTGATGGTTAAACAGAAAAGCCTCAATTTGCTCACGCCAGGCTGCCTGATGTTCATCCAATTTGCATAGTCAATCCTTTATGTATCCAGGGAGCAAGGAGTGAAGGGAATTCAGGGAGGTAGTTAAATACTTCTGTGATGCCAACAAGTCACGCTGGTTGTCAGAAATACAAGCAAAGAGACTATGTGACCATTCTTGGTAGGCCATATTTTGAGCGTGGTTATTTGAGACAGCATAGGCTATTGCATCTAGCAGTTGATTCTGGGATCCCAAAGCAAGTTGGTGGTGGACTAGGGCAGTTTGGATGAACTGGTTAACCAACATGCCAATAGTATCCATGGATTCCATCAACACGGGAGGGAGACCAAAGTCCAAAAGGAAGGAGTACAGGTCTTTGAAGGCGTACCTGGGACAGAGGCCAGGGATAGAGTGCATGGCCACTGTGTCAGAGTGAAGAAGGGAGCAGGCAGCAGCACAGGCTTGCTCATAGTTGAGAGAGAAAGTAGGAAGGGGGCCCACAAGGGCCCGGGAGACAGAACCAATACCATAGGATTTGCAGGAGCATTGGTAATGTCTTCTTCTAGGGGAGTACTAGAAACTTTGAGTTGATCTGGTACTTTGGAAACAAAGGTAGAGGTACCAGAGAATGGGCATGGGAATAGGGTAACCAAGGGACTTGCAGCCCCTGTAATGAGCACCATTTTGTTGTGTTTGGCTCCAGGGGACAACATCCTGGAGGACACAGTGGGAAATCTTTATTACAAAATATTTGAGGTTCAAAGCTAGCCTTGGGTTAGCCTTCAGGGCAAAATAAAGGGCATATACCTTAATTTCCTGGAAAACAAGATGTAAAAGTCCTTTTGGAAAAAAGGACAGGAAAAGCTTGAAGATTATAAAAGCCAACACAAATGTGGATAAACTTAGACTTTATTGGGAATGGAGATTCTACTTTAAATAGTAGACAATGGTCAGAGATCATTCAATAGGAATACAGAGTGGCTGAGGGGGTCACGCTGGGATGAGGTCATACCAGGATCAACCACAGACAGGTACAATAATCTGGAATGGGTGGATATTGAACCAGACCCATTTTCGGAAGGAAAGGAATTTACAAACTCAAATGCAAAACCTGATAAATCTTTGCAACTATCAATATTTGAAGGGCAAATCAAAATAGCATTAATAGTGCAATTTACAACATTCATCCTCAGGTAGGTTAAAATCTTGGAGCGTTCCAAAGGGATCAAGAGACAAGATATCAGGAGCGCCCAACAACTTGCCATATCTGACAATCTGCCCCCTAGACATGGTCATGGGGAGAGCTTTCAGGTTGGCTACCAACAATTGAACAGGGTCCTTATGGGAGACATCTAGGATTCCAGGACAGAGATAAGGTTTGTTGCGCCCTAATGAGGGGGGAGAGTACAACTCCAAGAAGGTTTGTTCAGGTAGTTTATACAATATCTGAGAGTCTAGAATGGCCTGGGAGCCAGGGGAGAGGGTGACAGCGGATGTGGCAAGGAGAGGGATCCCTTCAGATGCAGGACATGTCATAGGTGGACATCTCATGTTTAAAGAGCAGGTAAAATATTTGAGGTTGAAAAACCCAGTGGGGTATTACAAGGCACAGGTCTTAAGACGCTTCCCAGGAACTTTAACCAGCTCTTCAAAGATCAGAGGGACTTTGTATCCAAGAATAGAGAGGTAACCATCCTTCAGGTTGATTATCCCATTATATTCCCTAAGGAATTGAGTACTAACTAGCAGGTCATAGCTCTTGTTCTCCAGGTTAACATCAGGTGCGGCCAAGAGAAGCTTGCCAAACCGCATGGGTAGAGCAGAGTACGTCCCTATGGTGTGGTTCATAGACTGTCCATCCATGCCATACAATTGGTGATAATTAAGGTCAGGGGCAAGCTTGAGCTTCTTCACAAGTTTGGAGGAGACAACATTGACAGCAAGCCAGTGTCTAAGACAGCCTTGATTTTTACTTTTTGAATAGATACCTCTACTCAAGTGGTAGTGCAACCAAAGGGCAGAAGGACAGCCAGGATATCTTGAGCCTCTGCTAGTTCCTTATCCCACTTCTCAATCATGAATCTCAACCCTGGAAACTCCTTATAAACAGTTTTGAGAGGGAGTGAAACAGACACATTCTTGAAGACAGCTTCAGCAACCTCAGCAGCTTCTTCTGACAACTCCACTAGCACAGGGGACCTCTTAGCTTGAGTGAGGTAGGGGCAAGAGACAACTTCTTTGGCTTCAGGCAAAGATTTAGCGGTAGTTTTAGTCTTTCCTGAGCGTAATTTATAGGGGATTGTAATGGTTTCAGGAACAGCCAGAACAGAGTACCCATATGCATTGGCGTTGTCAGTATCAGAGTCATCCAGGTCAGAATCATCAGAGATATTGTGGAATAATAGGAGGATAGGAGGAGCCTCATTATCAGCAGGCTTGGCGTCAGATATAGAAGGAGGGATTGAAAGAGACTGGAAAGAATTGTCAACCAAGAGCGTCTCTGCCTCTATATTGACTTCTCTTTTCACACCTGCTCTTTTGGATCAGCTCCTTCAACCCGTGGGTTGGTGCAGACTTGAGAATGGTGACCTAACTGACCACAGTTATGGCAAACTTGACGTCTAGGAGGATTTTGTGAGTTCATGGTAAGAATTTGAGGGCCACAGGAAGATGAACCAGAAGTAGAAGCAGTTCAACTTTCCGTAACAACTGCTCCAGAATGGGTAAGGTGCATGTCCTGCAACAACATCTTTATGCTCTTCATGGAAGAAAGCATAGCCTTATGGGCTTTGAAGTGAAGGCACAGAAGTTGGTTAACCTTGAGGGCTTGAGCGCAAGCCATGTAGGCTTCATGGGCTGTTAACTGTCTGCTCGTGATCAGTTGCTGTCCTTCCATGTAGAACCTGTCTGCAAACTTGGCTAGCGTCTCTTTAGGCTTGAAAGCAATATGCATGAAGGCGTCCTTCTTTACTTCCAGGCTAAGGTCACCATCAAACTTGTCAATCAGAAGATGCTTCATGTCTTCCCACGTCTCAATGGTGTGTAGTTCAGGCACCACCACCTCTTGGAAAGTTGGGTGTAAACAGGTCAGAATATGTTCCTTCTTAACTTTCTCTGATGCTTTTCTCATGGCAGTTTTGTAGATAGTTAGGAAAGCTGCAATGGTTGAGGTTTTGGGATCAAAGACTTGCTTAAAGATAGGCTTAAAATATGTCTTGGGAGTTGGACCACTATTGTTTCTATTGAATACATTTATACACAGAGAAAACTCTGCTTTGAATTTGGAGGGAGGTTGTCTAGCCCATAGCTGACAAACACTCTCTTCAAGGGTAGTCAGGGTCTCAGAAGTGCGGGTACCCGTATTGACAGCTTGAGAGGTCTGTTGTGCAGTAGCATCTAAGCGCTGACCTTGGGTGGTCACTACTTTGAGAGTTCAGCCAGTTGAGTAGTAAGGGATGACCCCACTGAGAGGCAAGGGGCAAACCTGTCATTTACAGAGTCAATCAACTCACTCATTTCTTGTACATCTCTGTCCAGCTCAATATGATCCTGCTTCAAATGATCCACCTTGTTAGATAGGGCAATTAGTTCCCTAGCACATTGAATTTGAAGGGCTCTGGGTAAACCAGGGCAGCAATCATCTTTGTCAACAACCCCAACTGGGCTAGTAGCAGTTGCCATCATCTCACGTAGGGCGGCAAGTTCTTGCTGTAGCTCTGAAATTTGGGCAGCCAACTCAAGCACCTGGGGGTCAGGTTGAGGCATCTCAGCAGGACGTCCTTGACTGCAAGTAGCTGTATATAGCTCCCAAATAGCGTCCCATATTCTCTGCTCTCAATCTGCCAAGTCATCAGAAGGGGGAGAGTGTGGAACATCTGGCTTGGGCATAGATAACTCATTCAGTAGACTATAGTGTTTGGCTATAGCAGCATCAGTGACAGCTCTCTCTTGATCTTTGCTGTACTGAGTTCATTAAAGCCATTAGTAGCAAAGTCTGCTACCTTCTGTAGTTGCTCAAACAAATACGTGCTGAATGCATTGAGCTGCTGCACAAGTCATTTGAAGTTGTTGAGATAAGCGTTTAAAGTGGAATCTACTTGAGTCTGCCAGGGTTGTTCTAGCTGGTGAAAATTGTGTAGACGCTCTCTCACATATTTGGGGATGGACTGACGCATTTGCTCATTAGAATCAACCAAACGGGTCTGGGAGGTAACATAATTGCGCTGGTTGTCAGATACCAAGGAAAACAGGGAATGGATCCACTGTTGGTAGGCGGCAAACTGGTCCCAGTGATGAGTTACCGCTGCTTGTAGAGACAAGATTTCTTGGATGTGGAGCCCCAACACCATTTGATGGTGGGCCAAGGCAGGCTGCACAAAGGACAATAGTAAGTGCTCAGAAGAACCAGCTGCTGAGAGGAGATGCTGTGTAATTTGAGGAGCCACAATCAGTTCATAGTATTCCGCTTGACTGAACTGCAGCCAAAGGCAAGGGATGGCTCCTTCACGGGCTATCCCAAGGGCTACCACCATGACTTGTTCTAATTCAGGGGTACCCATGTGGTAAGCAACTAGGAGGGGACCATTCCTGAGGTTCAGTACAGTAGGTACAATAGGCAGGTTGGCAATATCTTCCTTAATAGAAGGTGTGGTGATCCGCATGTGTGCTGTTTTGCAGGCAAGGGATGATTTGGCTTCAAATAAAGACAATATGCTGAACAGTGACAATACGTGGTTAGCTGACAACGCTGTAAACTAGTAGGTAACATAGGGCTGCTAGGGGTAAGTAAGGGGAGCCTAGTAGGTAACATGGTCTACTAGGATAAGTAAGGGGAGCCTAGTAGGTAACATGGTCTAATAGGGTAAGTAAGGCCTGGATAGTAGGTAACAAAGGACTACCAGAGGCAGATGTTGCCTCCACCCAGCAGAAGATGTTGGATTCTTTGGGCTATAGTGCTTTACCTAGCAGGGAACCATGGCTGCAGGAGGGTGAAGACTGAAATAGCAAGCAGGGAACTTTGTCTGTCTGGGGGGAGTAGGTTTGGACCCCTGGTGGGTAACGTGGGCTGCCAGGGAGGGGAAGAGCTCTAAGGGCTCAATGTACCCTAATATGCTTACATGAGGTCTGTGAGCAAGCACCCTGCCTAAAAAACTGGTAGGGTGTCCTTGTTTATGCTCCTATGGGAGCTTTGGGGAAACCCAAAGTGATCATTGGAGGGTATAGGCATGCTCAGAGGTGTCACCAAGGTGGCTTGCTTGGGGAAGCAAGCTGCAGAACTTGGTGTGATCAAGCCTCTGGGAATTATAGCTAATTACTCTGCAACTGAAAGCCCAGACTTCATAACCTGGGTGGATAAAAACAACGCATAGACATAGATTTATGGTTGAATCGCCTAAGTGGATTTCCACTTGTAAGGGCCCAGTCAAACGCCAGTTCAATGTAGACTCATGCCTGGGTCTACGAGTTCTGATAATAGGGGCTGAGATAAAGAACCAAGGTGGTTCACGGAATTAGCAGAGAAAACTAGCAAGAGGGACTGTTTGGTTACAGTGAAGGCTAGTTGATGAACTGTTAATTCATATTGAATGACATGGACCAATATGGTTCAGTGTGTTAAAGGAACAAATGAGGTTCCTGGTAAGGATTTGGTGAGAACTGGTTAAAGATAAGCAGAAGGACAAGAAGATGTGATGAAGGACAACAGATCATAGTGTAGAAAGGCCAAAGGACCAGAAGTTGGTGCTGAAGAACTGAAGAGCTGAGAGGATGACCTAGCTGGACTGGATGCAGAGGCTGGAAGAGCTGGTTTAGTGACTTTTGAGAAGAAATTTGGATATAAAGAAGCAGTTAAAGAATAATATAATACTGCCTGATTATGATTAAAAAAGGATTGAGAATAATGTAAGTAAAAAGAAAGAGAAGGAAAAATAGCCTTTAGTTTGTTAGAACTATATGTTATTTTTAGAAAAGGAATCAAAGAGGAATAAACCAGAAAGAAGCTGGAAAAAGAATGGAGAAACTGTGAGGGCAAAAGAGAAAATTTTGCCAAGAACAACTAGGGAAGCAAAAGGACGAGAAACAGGCAAGTTCAAAGATGCAAAATGTTGAAAGAAACACCGAGAAACGCAGAGAAACATTGAAAAATCAAAGGATCAAAAATTGTCTAAGTAAAACATATGTGGAAGCGCTCAAGATTTGCCGGGGAAACGTGACAGGAATTACGGCAAAACCGTTTGAAACACAGAGCAGTTGTTTGCCTGGAGCAAGACAGCTTTGGGTTTGAGCCAGGGTCAGGGACAGGTCATCCAGGTAAACTGTTTTGGCAAAACCATTGAAGCAAGGTGTTTGATTGGCTTCAAACCAAGGCTACTTAATCAGTTTTTTAAGGGCTTTAACTTAAGAGTTAAAGCCTAAAAAATGAGAAGCAGAAGCAGAAAATTCAGGGCTTTCATTGGCTGAAGTAAGTTTAAAGGTTTAATATATTATAGAAGAAGAAAAACAGGATAGTTTAAGCTTTGAAGAACCAGAGTTCTAAGAGAGGTTTTTGGTCTGAAACAAGGGGCTATAAAAGGGAGAGCTATCTGAGACTCTTCAGGGACTGTATCAAGTGGATTAAAAAGGCCAAAAAAGCTACAGAAGGAGCAGAAGACCAAGGATAGGAAGCCAGAGCTGGGTCAGACCACAGGAACTTAAGATTGAGACAACAGAGCCCACGACTAAAGTGCAGGAGCCTGAGATCAAAGCGTAGGAGCCCAAGACCAAGGAGCAGGAGTCAAAGATATTATTAAAGGACTCCAACTATTGGCACAAACCCTTTCTTATTCCCTACCCCAAGGCTATATCTCAGAAGGTTTCTAAGATGATCTTCCTTCTGAAAAAGAATAAAGCGCCTATTACAACCCCTATCTGAAATTCCTGTGTGAAAAGAGTGTATAAGTCTCATGAGTCAATTGCCCTATATTTTTTATCCTAGCCAAGGGGATGAG
Organism: Entomophthora muscae; assembly: GCA_014839935.2. NCBI lineage: Eukaryota > Fungi > Entomophthoromycota > Entomophthoromycetes > Entomophthorales > Entomophthoraceae > Entomophthora > Entomophthora muscae. Next base: position 135,990 of record QTSX02000834.1, on the reverse strand, counting down.
GAATCCTATCACCCAGGGTGCAGGAAGTTTGCTTATAGTAAATCTGCCCAGGAGGAGTGAGAGAAGGTGACAAGGCATTTGGAGATGACAAATAGAGGAAGAGAATTCATCAGAGAAGAGTTTGCAAGACTATTACAGGATTGGTATTGGCCTACAGAAGGGCTGCGCCTGCTGAAGTCCAGGTATACAGTGGAGACCCTTGCTTTGTGATTGGGAAGGCACTGAGGGAGCTTGCCCTTATGCAAGCCAAGTATAAGCTTCTCACCAATCCTTCATCCCTGTTAGAGAATGACAACTCCTCCAAGCTGGTCCCTGGCTACAACCCAGGACACACTATGGGGACTGGTGACCAGGAACCCCAAAGGAGGGCTGGTAATTTCAGGTGAAGTGGGCTCTTGTATAGGCGGAGGCAAAGGACCTGAAAACGTGGATGCAAAAGGGGTAACAGAGGGGCTTACTTCCCCTGTATTGAGCACCATTTTTGTCGTGTTCTGAGGCGCGGCACAGACACACAACAGGAAATCCTAACCTTAGGTTTGATTTGTACTAAGTCTTGGTTAGATGACAGGGAAGACAATGTGATTACCTTGTGGCCCTGGAAGAATAATCTCTACTAGCCGTGGCTAGAGAGAGGCGCGGAAGTACAGAAGACACAAAGACAAAAATGTGAATAAAACTTAGATTTTATTGGTGAATACAAAATGGAATATAAAGTGGTTAGGAATACCACAAAACACTACCAGGATAGTAGGATCACTTGCCACCAGCATGAGTGAGGCAAGTGAGTTGCGCAGGATCAAGAAACCAAACAATCATATTTCCTGATTCAGTCATCAACTCATTTTGAGAGGCAAAAGCAAAAGCAAGAGATTTGTCTTCAAAATGGCCCACCAAAGGCAAAATTAAAACATGGTGAATAGCAGTATTCATGACTGATCCTAATATCAGCTGATAGTTTTTCATATGTATCCAGAATAGATGTTTCATATCTGGTAGTTGCCTGTCTATTTTAGTCCATAGACCCAGTGATGAGTAGATGGATTAGTCAACCCTGATATATCAGGATTTCCTGACACAGAAATTCAGCATATTCATGCTAATCTTCTTTCATAATGTTGACGCTTTTTACTTATCACATGTAAACTTTATGTTTTACATAAATAAAACACCTAAAATTTTAATATATTCTTTTTCTGATTTTTTCTTTCATATTTTTTTTGATTTTTGAAATGAAATTATTCACTAAATTTAATCTTTTTGCATCTTTCTTTTAACTCTTAACTTGTTGGTTTAAACTTCAATAAACTAAATATCTTTCCTCCAGTTTTATATTTTTAAATTTCAATAAAAGCCCTATAAGTTTAAATTTTAATTATGATGATGATTATTATAGTTGTGTCAAGGGTCTGGATGTACAAGCATTCTGGCTACTGCCAACCTACTTAACATCTATCTATTGCCCAATTTGGTGCCCTTCCAATATACCGTTTGACATACCAAGAATGGTAACCAAGCAATACCACATGACAATCCAAGTATCCAGTGGCCCAAACCCATCCCTCACATGACCAACCCCTAGGTTCAATCCAAATTTAATCTCTGCCACAGCCCAATTTATATAAGCCTAAAATATTATCCAATAAAAGATACTTCTCTTATCTCCTAATTCCATATTTGAAGCTTCCTCAAAAGGTGCTCCTTATCAGTTGTTTAGTTTTGTTTTATAAGTAAATTACTTTATTTAGAACTTGTTACTTATATTTTAGCACAAGAATACTTCCAAATAAGAAAAGAGCACCAAGTGTCCATCTAAGCAACCAAAGCCACCAAGAAGAAGGAAGTAATCATCAAGAAGGCTGTCCCCAAACCCTCCCCCAAACTCTCCCATGAGCCCTCCCCTAGGCAGATCCCAGATCACTCCACTTGGGTAGAGGAATCTGCTGGTTTACTTACTGACCAAAGTTTTTATAACTTGGCTTCAGATGAGAAGCCCTCCAAGAAGCGGCACCAGGCCCAAAATACCCCTAATAATAAGTCTCTTCTGCATGAGGAGCACCATAACAATTCCCTTCTCCTCCTCCACCAAGATATTCCATTACAGCTCCTCTGGAGATAATTCCAAGCCACACCCCAATTACTTTCCTGGATTCTGCCATTTTTTTCTGGTCCCTGGGACCCTCTGTTAAACCACAATATTTGTAATGTTGATGGTAAGTTTAAGGTATATTTTCCCCTAAAAAATACTTCCTGATAATGATTTTAAAGATTGGACCAGCTATGGCAGCAAATGGGTATATATTCTTTTGCAAAAAATTCAACTGAGGCTTCAAGAGCCACCACTATACTTATGGGGACTGATCCTATCTAGTTTTTCTCAACACTGAGCACTGAGATAAGGTTCAAACCATCAAGGGTGAGAATACCTGCATTACATTCAACACTTTCATCTCCTAATATTGTAATTGTGTTTTTTTAGCAGAGTTACAAGGGAAAAATAATTGGAAACTAGATAATATTCTATATTGAGAGATAAATATTATGTAGTTGTTGTGAATTATGAATATCAGGAGCATGATTATGGTGATCACTTGATTGGATGGTTAGAAGTTGGCTTGATCCTGATAATGAGTCAAGTTCTAAATTGAGACATCCACTCTATGGGAGCATTGTTTGCTCATGTTGCTGAATTTCTAAATTCAAGTAAAGTTTTGAATTTGGCTTCAGGTTGCTGAGAAGTTGGATAGTGGGTCACAAACCTGCTTGGTCAGAACCTTTACAGGGGAGAGATCCTGTTGTTTTGATACCCCCAGCTGAGAGTTGGCCTCCTCTGGTGGTAGGTCTGCTGAAAGGTTGTCAGGAGCGCAGGCGCTATACTGTACCTACTGTTGCTTGGTTGTGGTGAGGACTATCTTGCACTGTTTCTAGAGGGCCTTGCAGGGCTGTAGCTGGTCATGGTGTAGAACCTTATCCTTCTTATACTTGAACAGTCTTTTTACTAGTTAATTGTTGTTATTGTTTACCTTCAACACAATGGAGGGGCCCATTGTCGTAAAAGTTGCAGCAAAGGGTGGCTAGTTTCTAAAAATAGTTAGTCAGTGACCTAATTCTAAATACTATACCTGTTGATGGTATAATGACAGCCTATGAAAGGACAGAAGAATAAATAAGGTGTATAGACAAAACTGGTATTTATTGAAATAGCATCACACTTATATAGTGTAAGACGGGGGAATTGCCACCAGAGGCAGGGAGACACAGAAAGAAGGACTTCCCAAATGAAATAGAGTGGAGTAGCACAGCTAGAAGTCCCGCACAAGAGAACAACCGCTTCATTGCGGCTTCACTTAAGGAGGTAGATATAAATAACTTAGTTTTTCTATTTATAAGCCCTGAAGTGAAGCACGTGCCTTATGCGCAATCAAAAGGCAAACTGAACATATGTTTTAGGCGCGTAAAACGTCTTTATCACTATTAGAAATCAGGATGCAATAGCACAATTGCGCAATTGTTCCATTGCTTAATCCCTAGATGGAAAAATTTACATCTAATCCATTCAGGATCTGTAACATTTCCCTCCACTGGATTAGACAACAGGTTTAAAAATGGCTGGTGTCTCAAGGTGACAGCTATGGTGAACAGTCCCTCTAGAAGAGTCACAAGAAGAGTCTTGAAGAAGGTGCAAGTGGTAATTCCAAAGAGGCTCAAGCATACCAGGCCGGTGGAGGTGGTGAAGGCAGCAGAGAAGCAAGTAGTCCTGCATAATGTGGACGGCAGCTATCTGAACTTGGGGGCTCACTTAGATCAGCTACTGGTGCCTCAGCTGGCCTTAGGGAGACAGACCCAGTGTTTGCTGCGCTGTTCCTAGCTTTGAGTGAGCCCAGGGAGGTGACAGGAACTGGGTTGCAAAAGGGTAACAGTATCCATAGGCAGTTCTCCATGCGGGCGACAGAAGATACTTGGAGGCTCAGCTGAAGGAATTCCAATTTGAGGGTCAGGGTCTTTCATTTGTGCAACAGGGGACGGTATCCAACATAGCAAAATCAGTCCTTTGCGCTTGGGCAACACCTGGGGTTACCAAGGCTCAGCCAGTCAGTTGGAAAACCTCTGACAACTTTGAGCAACGTCTTTGGCAAGCCTTCCAGGAAGTGTTGAAGCCTTACACAGTGGAGGGGACTGCCCATCTGGTGCCAATGGTGATGGCTGGCAACCTTGTTATTTGAGGAACCAACCGCTGTGATATCAAGCGGGAGGAGAACATGGGGATATTCCTTGAGTGGACCTTGTTTGTATTCTATGGGGTGGGTGGTCAGGTCCCAGTAGAGTATGCCCTTTGTGAGAGTCTTCTGTGGGACTATATCTTCTTGGGGGTCGCCTTTTCTGTTGACATTGGGGTCAATTGTGTTTCTTGCTTGGTGGGGGTTTGTTGCCCAATCCTTGGTCATTGGCTTTGTGGATCTGTAGGCAACCAGTTGTGTTTCTTGGCTGTCATTCAGGTGGTATAAAAGTTGATGTGATGCTGGAAGAGTCTTTTCAGTCTCCAATAAACACCTTGTTCTTTTATTCTTACTCCTCATACTTTGGTGCAACACTATTGCAAACAGGACAACAACCCATGTAATTTTTTAATCAGGCTTTTGTTGGTTTTTGGGTCATTGTCCTCATTGGGGCTTACTCTTGGTCACTAGGAGCAGCACACATATACTGAGCATGTACTCTAGTGATCAATTGCCCAGAATGGGGCTCCTTAAGGGTGTAGGAGTTGGGGCCGGTCTTCTGGATAACTTGAACTGGGCCTTGCCAAAGGGAGGCAAGTTTGGATTTGCGGCCATACCCTCTATTGATGAAGAAGTAGACTGAGTCTCCTACCAGGTAAGTGGGTAAGGCAGGGCGTTTGGATGCAGACCGTTCTAGGTCCTGCAACTTATGGTTTAAGTTTACAGTGTAGGCCTCTGATTGCAAGCAAATAAGAGTTTGAACCAGCTTGTTGAGGTACGCCTCTGGGGACACAGCCAGGCTGGGCTATACCAATGAATATAGTAAAGTGGGAAGTCCTGGTTGCTGGCCGTAGAGCAGTGTGAAGGGCGGCTTTCCAGTTGCACAATGGTACCCAAGGTTATATGCAAGGGTGGCCGCAGGCAGGAAGGTATCACATTCAGTTTTATGTTGGTGACTGAGCTTCTGGATTATCTGGACCAGGCTCCCATTAGTGCACTCTACCATGCCATTTTTCTGTGAGTGATAAGGAGTGGATAGTGTCCCACAAATTCCCATCAGTTGGTTGAAGAGAGGGATGATGTAACTGGTGAAGTTGGTACCATTGTCTGTCAGCAGGATCTGGGAGCAACCATGTTTGTATATGATATTCTCCAGGATGAACATGGCTGTCACCAGTGCAGATTGGTTGGGAATTGCCTTGGCCTCTACCCATTTAGTCAGATGGTCAACCGCCACAATGATGAACTTGTTGCAACTGTTGGTAGCTGGCAGGGGGCCCACTACGTCAATGGCTACAGTTTGGAAGGCAAACCCAGGGCGTACCAGTCTGTGTTGAAACTTGGCAACCTTAGGCCTCTCAATGCTGCAGTCATGACAGTTGGCTAGCGTATCATGTGACGGATCCAGGAAATTCATACTTGCTTCTTCATTATCTTGGTCTGACTCTTTTACGGTTTGATGGGGAATCCTTTATGTAAGCTTTGATGAGCTTGGATTTCAGGCAAGCAATCTTGGCGTTAAACTTGTTGCCATCTGGTGATCACTTCCACGTTTTTGCTTCCCATAGTCTTAGCTACAGACCATCTCTTTCATTCCATAGTAGTCTTATTTCAGTTAAAATCCAAAAACATAAAGCATAAAAAAATTGAGGGGAAAGCAACCAACATCACAATAAGCATCATTTTTTTATTAATTATTATCATGTTTCTATTATATACCAATTGGGGTACATTTGGCTGAAAACCCCTCCAGTTCCAGAATCACCCTGGATTGTTATCACATGGTTTATGACATAACAGCGTCATTCAATCCAGATCTTAACCAAAAAGGTCTTCACACCCTTAACCTATAAGAATGCACCATAATACATTCCAGAATCACCTGATTCCTTATGTGGAAATGTATTGCTTTGGCTTGAAGCATTCCAGACTTCCGGCGCCAAAACCCTGTGGAATATACATATTCCTGATCCAAGCTATCCTTGTTCTAACTGGGAACCAGCTGATCAATCCTGAATGCATAGACATTATTGTCTAAATTTAGTTATTTTCAAATTTAATGGTTTTTTGAGTTAAAAACCCATTATAATGCTTCAAAACTTGAACCAGGCCCACACATTGCCCAGCAATTTCCCCAGGCAGCTCCCCAGCGCCTCAGCGCCTGAGAAAATTTGATAGTGGCGCTTTGTAAATTCATTAGGCGGCGCAGTGGCGCTTTTAACCCAATGAATTTGCCAACACGGCGCTTTTAAACCACAATTTGGGGGTTTACTTTTATGCTAACCTTAACCAAACTTCTTGACACAGTCAAGGCAATTAAATAATATAATTAAATCCTCATTAATTATATTCCAAGCATATATTAATTAACCTTCCCAGTTAATCAATCAGTTTAAAACACCTAGTCTTTACTTGACACAGTCAAGGCCATTTCAGCCCTATGATTAACTCCCCATTAATCATATTCCAGGGTATATATATTAATTAACCTTCCAAGTTAATCAATCAGTTTAAGACACCTAGTCTTTACTTGACACAGTCAAGTTCATTTTGGCCCTATGATCAAATCCTCATCAATCATATTCAAGGGTATCAATTAATTACCCTTCCCAGTTAATCAATCACATTTGAGACACCTAGCCTCATAATCTGAATCATTCAGATTACTCATTTCAGCCCTCAATTAGTCCAGCCTAATTGATTCCTGGGTATCAATTAATTAACCTTCCCAGTTAATCAATCACGTTTGAGACACCTAGCCTCATAATCTGAATCATTCAAATTACTCATTTCAGCCCTCAATTAGTCCAGCCTAATTAATTCCTGGGTATCAATTTACCTCCATGGTTAATTAGATGGTTTGAGACACCTAGTTTCATAATTTGAATTGTTAAGATTATTCATTACAGTCCTCAATTAGTACAGCCTAATTGATTCCTGGGTATCATCGCTACGCTGGAAAGTCTTTCCAAGGCCAATCCTATTGTTTTGAATTTCAACCTATGAAATTCATCACAATCTAACTTGTTTGTGAAACCACAGCCCAATGTGACTGTAGTACGGTCACACGTATCCACTACGTCAGTGTGCATTTCTTCCCAGAAGCAGTGTTGCTGTAGCAGAGCTAATGTCTTCTATATGCCACCATGGCCAGTAGTCTTGTGAGCGGCCACCACTGAGTCCATGCGTAGGGATGGGCATATGTAGGGTAGCCAAGAGTCTCCACAAAGCTTCAGGAGTTGTCCCTTGGACCTTGGTATCAACAGTTAGCTTCTTGAGAGCTCTCTGTATCTCTACTGACTCCTCCACCCACAAAGAAGGATCCTCCATAAGCTTGTCCTAGAAAATGTCAGCCATGGGGGATACTAAGGCAACAGTGGGAAGGCAGGAGAGACAGTCAGCATTCTGGTGGGCTGCCCCAGCTCAATGAATGATCTTGTAGTCATAAGCCTGAAGTTTAATGGCCCAACGCGCCAGACGTTCCTTGGGGTCCTTGAGGGTCTTTAGCCATTGCAGGGAGGCATGGTCTGTTACAACTGTGAAATGTACCCCATGGAGATAGACTCTGAATTGTTGGTAGGAGTATATCACAGCCAGACACACTTGTTTGGTGACAGTGTAGTTCCTCTTGTGGACATTAAGTGTACGTGAGCAGTATCCAACAGGGTGTTCAAGTCCTTAAGAGTCTAGTTGGGAGAGAACACCCCTCTTTGCCATCAGACTAGCATCTGTATGAACCACAAATGGCTTGGCAAAGTCAGGGTAGGCCAGCACAGGGGCTGCAGTCAGTGTTCTTTTGAGAGCATTGAAAGCAGATTGGCATGCTGGGATCCAGAAGAATTCCTTATCAGCTCAGAGGAGTTGAAAAAGGGGGTCACCCAGGGATGCAAAGTTGGGGATGAAGCGGCGGTAGTACCCAATCATCCCCAGGAAGACCTGCACGTCCTGCTTATTGGCTGGGATCTGAATTTGCTCAATTTTTTCCTCCTTTAGAGGTACAGGGCAGAGTCCATCTTGGCTAATGATGAATCCCAAGAACTCAAGGTGCTCCTTGAAGAAGTTGCACTTGCGTGGCTTAAGCTTGAGATTGGCTACAAGTAACCTATGGAGAATTCCTCCAAGTGTTGTAGGTGGTCATTAAAGGTTTGGGAGAACACATTAATGTCATCCAGGTAGACCAAGACACTGGTGAGTTTGAGGTCGCCCATCACTGCATCCATAGCCCGTTTGAAAGTAGCTGGGGCATTGGACAGACCTTGAAGCATCCTTGTGGGTTGGAATAGCCCTTGGTCAGCGATGATTGCACATTTTTCTTGATCAGCAGGGGGTAGGTCAATCTGCCAGTACCCACTGATAAGGTCCATGGCGCTGAAGAACTTGGCGCCACCCAGTTGGTCCAAGGTATTGTCAATACAAGGGAGGGGATATGAATCCTTCTTGGTAACAGCATTCAGTTGATAGTAGTCAATCACCATAAGGTTGCTGCCATATTTCTTTTTGACAATCAAGAGAGGGGAAGCCCAAGGGCTTTTACTGGGGACCAGTAAGCCGGATCCCAATAGCTTCTGAAGCTCCTCGTTAGCCACAGCATGATTGGCTTGACTGCGCTGTATAGGTCTGGAGCAGATAGGTGGACTGCCTTGGGTGTTAATATGGTGAGCAACATCTTCAGCCTTGCCCAGGTCATAATCATCCTTGGCAAACACATCCTTATACTGGGCAAAGAGATCCATAGCTTGATCCTTGCTTTCTTCAGAGAGGCCAGATAGGGAGTTGCGGCTTATGACCAATAGCACCAGTGGTTGCTCCCAGGGTAGACCCAACTCAGAGAAGTCCGCAAAGGGGGCGGTCTCCTGCAGGTTGTCATGCTCTTCCAGCCGTATCTAAGCCAGAAGTTGGTGTTTGGAGACAACCATAGCTTCACGACTCATGTTGGCCAAGAGTATGAGTACCTCTTTCTCACTTGGCATGAGGATGCCTGATTCAACCCATGGTTCTAGTCTGGAGGCATTAGGGATGCCAAAGATTTCTCCATGAGTGCCAGCTAGTAGAGCCAGCAAGAGGCCCGTATTATGGATCACCTGAGCGCCAGGTGGGATAGTCACATTACAGGAGGCGTAGACTGGGATACCCTTGGCTTCCCCAATTGAGAGAGGTAGCACCTTGCCCTTCTTACTACACAGTGTATAAGCAACTGGAAGCTCTCTGTTGGCGTACTCCAGATTGATGTAGTGCAGACAGCGTAAGGGCAGGTCAGACGGGCAATTGCCGTGGTAGAACATGGGTATGGAATGGCCCAAGATTCCAAATGTATGGTCTCCATGGTTAGTCATAGTGCCATAATGAACCATGAAGCTAGTCCCAATAAGAATGTCATAGCTGTTGTTTTCCAGAACTATAGCAGGAGCAGTGACCATTAGCTTCTCAAAGCAAAGGGGAAGAGAAGAGTAGGCTCCTTTTCCTCTAGTGGTCAGTGGCCCAGCAGTACCAAACTCTTCATGGTAGGCCAAGTCTGGTGCCAGCGTTAAGCTTCTTAACCAGCCGTGAGAAGATAATGTTCCCAGGGGCACCAGTATCCAGTATGGCCTGGACATGAGTCTTGTTCACTACCAGATTGATATAGGTGCAATACTGGGGGTCCTCTCTGATCTCCAAAATCATTGAGACCTGGTGTACACTTAGTCCTTTGAACTTCTCCAGGAAGGTAGCCATGGCAGCTCCCACAGCTGGGCTTACTTCCTTGAGGGATTCTAGCGGTGCTGAGACATTTACTGTGCGGAGCAGTTTGGCCAGTTGTTCAGCACTGTCCTCCTCATGAGTGACTTCAACGCCTGGTTGAGCCAGTTGTTCAGCATAGGATAAGGACACTGTTATCCAAGCTATACGGGAGATAACCACCTCAGGGTAAAGTGTAGTCCAATGAGTTTGCGTGTTAACAGTGAGGACTCAATGGAGGAGGTCCTCTTGAACTCTGTCAGACTCCGCATCCTCAAGTATTGGTTGGGAGTTGAAGTCAATTAGAGAGGGTTCATCCTTAGGGTTGGTCCCAGAGGATGGCAAGGCAGCAGGCCTCTGATCTGGTTTTTCAGGGGGCAGTGGTATGGGGGGAGATGAGGGTGTCAAAATTACAAAGGCAGCCAAGGATTTCTCCTTGTCCTGGCTGCTTAGTAGTTTTTTACTGGTCCTCATTGTCCTCCTCAATATCAGCGTCCTTGGCGTAGTCCTCCTCAGTGTCTTCTATACCTACATGATGGATCTTTTGGCGTGGATTCCTACATTCCCGAGAGAAGTGGCCAGCCATACCACATTTGAAGCAAGTACGGGGGCCATTGTTGACTGGAGCAGGCCCAACCTTGTCAGAAGGCTTGGGCATCTTGATAGCCACGCGGGGTCTATGCTCAGATTGCTGGCAAGGGTGGCCTTCAGAGAGAGGGACTTTAAACTCCTCTTTGTAGGTGCGTAGGAGGCGGATCAGATCTGGTACGGTGTGAGCGTTGTAAATGCCTGACTTAAGAGCCAGAGATAATTCCTGGTTGACACGTACAGCATTAAGGAGTGCTGACTGCACATCAATAAACTGCATTGCACTCATGGACAACAGTGTTTGAGCTTCAAGGTAGAACCTAGAAGTGAAGTCTTCTATGGTTTCCCCCACCTTTAACTTGGTGTTGGCAAAGTCCATCTTGCGACCAAGGAGTGCTTCTTGGCTACCAAATTCTTCTGTCAAGGCTCTGGAGACGTTGGCAAAGGTCCAGCCATTCTCAGGGAGACATGGCAAGATAATGGTTTGAGTCTCAGCATCCAGAAAGTTGATGATTGTGGAGTCCCTCATGGCATTGTCTGCACCATACATGGAGTTCTGATACAGATGTAAGAACATGGCCACATTACTCTTGCAGTCAAACTTGGGTAGATTGACGGGCTTGAAGTTGTTGGAGCCATGTTGGAGGGGAGCAGGTGTGATCCTCACTAGAGAGCGGGTGAGGTGGAAACAGCTGAGAGTAGAGGCAGTAAACCTAGCCTCAGAGGCGCGGCAATAATTTTCCTCTCACTGGGCTTTGTGTTCACCTTCTCTGTCTTGAGCAGCTCCAGAAGCTTCAGGGGTGGCCAGGACGTCATCCTCAGACTCCAGTACTAGCTCTAATACTTTTACCGCATTAGGAGCCAACCAAGTGTGGTCCTCATTGCTTTTGTAGTATGATAGAACTCAGGACTAGAGGACCTTCTTGGACTGTGATGACTTCTGGAATCAAGGGACATTGCCTGTAAGTTTACAACCATAATCTTACTGTCTATCTTATCCAATTGGCTCTGAAAGGCGTCCAGGAGAAGTCGTTGCTTGTCCAGCTCATTTTGGTAGACCTTGTTCTCCTGACGGGTGATATCCAAGTCATCTTCCAGAGAGGTGATGCACTTTCTGTGGGTGGCAAGCTCAGCTTGGAGCAAGGCTATTACTTCCTTGTCCTTCCTGACTTGGGTCTGGATGTTGGCTCTGTCATGCAATTGGCAAAGTTTGAGACAATCCTGAAGTTCTGACACAGTGTGGTAGCCATCACACAGGAAGGCACAATTGTCACTCTGCTGGACCAATTCCGTCTGCATCTTCTTGTAGTGATCAAAGAGCTCAAGGATGTCTCAACCAATAAGGGCGCTAGAAGGGGAGTTGTTGGTGGCGGCAGATGTGGGAGTGAACAAGAGGATGGTTGCAAGAAAACAGCCCAAGACTTCCACCTCATGAGTCAGGCTTAAAACCATGGGGTCAGTCTCAAGCATGTGGTTGGTAACCACACTAATCCAATTGGCGTCTACACCCTGATGGGTGAGGGTCTGTACTGCATGTATGGCACTAGCTTAGCTATACCTGCTTTGATGGCATTGACCCAGTGAAGCATGGTGTTCTGGGCGTTGGTGACTTTGGCAAGGTACTGATTGACAGTGGTGAAAGTATTACCCAGCTCAGAGTAAAGGACCTGGAGGAATGTCTGTTGGTTAGATACCAGTATTCCCTGGTCATGCACTAGGCTTTGGATGCGGCCCAGGTGCATTTGGTTGTGGCATACGGCAGGATGGGTGAATTGTTGTAGGTAGTCCTTGATATGCTCAACAGTACAGAGGTAACGGCGGAGCTGGTCAGGGTTGACCTGGGAGAGATTCTGGAAGCAACCCAAGGCGCTTTCATCAGAAGACTGCTGAATGGCCAGGTGTTCAGAGCAAGAACCATTGCCAGCAGCATCAGCATCCATGGTGTGTATGACATTATGGATGGCATCCTTGGAAGGTGAAGAGTTGGTGTCCATCTCCAAGGGGGCAGGGGCTTGTAGGAGCAGTGGTTGACCAAAAACAATAGCTTGGGGGCATTGGTGTTCTGGCATGAATTGACTCAGGTTGGGCAGGCCATATGGAGCACCTGCTCTTTCCCCAGCATGGGAATTAGCAGCAGTAAAGGCTGGTGTCTGGTGGTAAGGGGAAGCAGTGGCAGGAGACTGGACCAGGGGCATACCTCTCTCCTCATTGAAAGGACCGTGGGGGTGGGGGCTGTTGGTGGTGTAAGACATGAGCGCCAATGTTGTAAAAGTTGTAGCAAAGGGTTGCTAGTTTCTAAAAATAGTTAGTCAGTGACCTAATTCTTAATACTATACCTGTTGATGGTATAGTGACAGCCTATGAAAGGACAGAAGAATAATAAGGTGTATATACAAAACTGGTATTTATTGAGATAGTATTGCACTTATATAGTGTAAGGCGGGGGAATTGCCACCAGAGGCAGGGAGACACAGAAAAAAGGACTTCCCAAATGGAGGAGAGTGGAGTGGCACAGCTAAAAGTCCCGCGCAAGAGAACAACCGCTTCCTCACAGCTTCCCTTAAGAAGGTAGATATAAATAACTTAGTTGTTCTATTTATAATCCTGGAAGTGAAGCACGTGCCTTATGCGCAATCAAAAGGCAAATCAAACACCTTTTTTAGGCGCGTTTTAAACGTCTTTATCACTATTAAAATCAGGATGCAATAGCGCAATTGCGCAATTGTTCCATTGCTTAATCCCTAGATGGACAATTTTACGTCTAATCCATTCAGGATCTGCATTACCCATCTTCTCAGGCTGCAGCTTGCTTTTGTCTGTGTTCATTACCCATACTTTGTTGCCAACTTTGTGCCATGCTTGGATTGGGACAAACATATCTTGATGGTGTTTCTCCTCCCTTTCCTTTTGGTCACTGTTGGCTTGGAGCATTGGGGAATCAGAATGGGGTAGTATCTTGTTGAGTTATATTTTCAACTTGGGCCCATTCAGTGCTTGAACAATGTTTGGTTGTGTTCCATAGACAATTTTAAAGGGGCTCTTTCTGGTGGATCTGAACACTTGAGTGCAACACACAAGAAGTGTCAAGCACCAAATTTCTATGCCGCTCCTCAATTCTCCTGGTAATGAGTTTGGCAAGGGCCTGTATGAGACTCCTGTTCAGCCGCTCTATCCTGCCATTGGCCCAAGGGTGTATGATGTAGTCACAGTGTGTTTAACCCCATTCTTGGCAAGTTAAACATTGGTATCTTCCAAGGTCAAATAATTGTCTCTGTTGGTGATTGGTATTTTTGGATTTCCTAACTTTCTGATGATTTCTATGCCAATAAATCAGTGTATATCATTGCCAGTGTGTGCTTTAACAACTTGGTCCACTGGCCAGCAGGTGGGAAATTTATGGTGGTAATGATGTGCTTCTTTTTTATGTTTCTTTGGCACTAACCTATAATGTCAAGAGCTCAGCTCTTAAAGGGTAGTTGGGTTCAAATAAGTAATACCAACTTTGGGGGAGTGTCACTTTTTGCAAACTTTTCACATATTTTTGCACTGTTTGAGGACCTCATGTATGTCCCTATACAGATTCAGCCACAAGGCCTTGTGCTTCAGGAAATTTTAGAGGTTTTGGATCTTTGTATGGCCTAGTTCTTGGTGGTAGAGCAAGATAGTGTTGACTCTTTGGTGTGTGGGAATTTATGTAATATTCACCCCATCAGTCATTTTGTGATGCAGCGTTCCGTAGACGTCTTTAAACAAGTGTTTGTTCTTGACAATTGTATCTCTGGTGACGTCTGTGGTGCCTTGAGGAAAACCTTTGTCTTTAGTTTGAAGTACCAGGAGAGGGTCAGTCTGGGTCAAAGCCAATTTTGTCTCTGGACGCCCTCACATCTAGGTCCAATAGGGCGTCTGCCATGACCAGTTCTGGTCCAGGTTTATATTGGATGTTTTTGTTAAATTGTTCTAGGAACACCACCCATTGAGTTTGAAGTCTTGACAAGTTGGCTTGGAACTTGAAATATATGGGGGAATTATGGTTCATTAGGGCAGTGAATGTTTCTTGTTGCTCCAGGTGACAACGTCACTTGACTAGACAATTAATGGTCACTAGCAGCTCCTTGTTGTGGATTGGGTACTGGCACTTGCCATTTGTAAGCTTACACAACTCATAAGCCACTGGAAGGTAGTTTCATGTGTCCGTTTTTATGCGTAGTGCACCTTCAATAGAGGCATCTGAGGCAACTGTCTCCATTTGGTAGTCACCATCCCTTCTGGGGTATTGTAGGATGGGACAGACGCCAGTTTATCTTTCAAGCAACATAAACATATGTCTTGTTGAGGGGTCCATACAAATTTTGATTTGGCACCTGTGATGGCAGATAGTGGCTCAGTTAGGACGCTGTAGTCTGGAATGAAGCGTCAGACATAAGCTATCATCCCAAGGATGGTAAAAAGCTCACTCTTGCCCTTGGGGGAGGCATCTTATATATGGCTTAGATTTTCTGTTAATCTGGCTTGATGCCTTCTTTTGACACCACATTCCCAAGGAAGGGGAGCTTTTCTTGGTAGAATTGACACTTGGAGGGCTTTGCAAGTAATTTTTGTTGTATCAGAGTTTTGAATACTGCCTCTAAGTCCTTGTGGTGCTTTTCCACCAAGGAACTATACACAATGATATCATTTGGATACACTGGTGTGTGCTTGCTAATTTGGGGTGCAAAAGCCTCATTCATAAAGGTAACTAAGGTTTAAGGTGTGTTTGTCATTCCAAAGTTAAGTACAACACACTTGTATGAGGTGTACTTGGTTTGGAAGGCGGTCTTGGGGATGTCTTCTTCCTTGATACAAATTTGGTTGTACCTGGCCATTAGATCAATCTTTGAGAAGACAGTTTCCCTGTCCAAGGCATCAAAAAGAATATCAATAAGCAGGAAAGGGTATTGATTCTTAATGGTGACTTTTTTAGTGCTCAGTATTTGGTAACTAGCCTGAGGGACCCATCCTTCTTTGTCACAAAGAACACAGCAACCCCAAAGAGTGATTGGGAAGGCTGGATGAGCCCCTTCTCCAAAGCCTCCTTAAGGTAAGCACAGAGTATGTCATCCTTGTTGAGGGTGAGTTGGTATATGGGTTGTGCCTTGGGTACTGCTCTCTTGAGTTGTATTGAGTATTGTATGTGTGTCTCAGGGGGTAGCCCTGGCATTGCCTCTTCAAAAATTCCAGGTGTTACTCTACAATTTCCTGATCTTGAGGGTAGCATTATCTTGGTGGTACTTGAAGCGCATGACCTTGTACTGACAGGAGTCTCAATCAATCACTTTGAGGTTATCTTTTTCCTCTTGGGTCTCTGTGATGTGTACAATCACATGGTACCAAAGAATTTGGTCAGCTGTGTCAGGGTAAATTTTATGTTTGACTTCTTCTCATTTGATGGTTAACACTGAGGTGGCCCAGTACACATGAGGGTTGTTCTTCCTCAACCAGTCCAGGACAAGTATCACATCTAATCTTGGAAAATCAATGACAGGTCCTTGGATGGTTGATTGAAGATTCTCCAGCGTGATGGAAAAGAGGGAATTTTCCTGGGTCACAGCAATGTTATGTTCATCAGCTAAAACCACATTCTTAATCTGTGAAGGATTAGTGGCTAGCATGAACTTGTTCACAAAGTTGCTATTGATGAGGGTAAAATCTTCACCTGAGTCCAAGAGAGTTGAACCTGTGTAACTTTGAAAGAGGAAAGGGTAGAAAATTGGTTTATTGGTATGTCAGACAATGGTGTAGAGTACTGGATCTCCTGAGGGAACCTGGATCATATGAACTGATCCACATACTCTGAGCAATATTCATTGTTTTTGCAAGGCAGAAGTTTATTTGGTAGAGCTTGGATTGTTTAATGCTCTCCCTGGGCTTTCCCCTTGTCCTGGTTATCCTGAGTACTAGTAACTCTGAAGTGAGTGCGATTCAACTGGCCATTGTTCTTGTTACTATGGTCATTAGAGCTTAAAGGCTTATTGGTTGTGTGGTTACTATTGTTAGGCGGAGGGTGGTTGAAGTGTCCTGAGGAATGGGAGTCTTTAGGTCTTTCTATTTTTTGTTTTACTCCTAGTGCAGTGCATTATATGCTTTATCTGCTTTCTCTGACTCACAGTAGAGGCTCTGCAGATTGGTTACCTGGTCCAGGTTCATGTGTCTCATTACATGCGGCTTGAGGGCATTGTATTACATGAGGTGTGTAGCTGGATTTTCAAACATCATATTTGAGGGAGCTCTTAGGCAGAGTTCCTTTTAGGCTTAAGTAAGCTCCTTTGCCATACTGGTTTGGTTTAAGTTCTTTACTTTTTGCATGATCATGAGGGCTGTGTCATTTGCCACAAATCTTGCCATAAATTCTTGTTTGAAGGTGTCCCAGTCCTTCTCAGTGTGGTCTATGTGCCACTTGTTGCACCAGGTGCCTGTGTTGTGGTTAAGGCAAATGGATATATCTGCAATCCAAAAGCGTGTGGGGCATTCCATTTGTGTCAGTTTGCTTTGGGAAGATTGTTTCCATTCAGTGGTGTTGTTTTCATTTGCTCCTGCAAATTATTCCAAGGCGGCACTGCACAGACGTTGGGCTACATAGACAGGCATGATACTTTTGTCAACAGCTTGTTTTGGGGCAGTAGGCTTTTGGGAAACCCCTGAGCTAGCAAGGCGTTGAAGGTGGGGAACAGCATCCCCATGTTCTGATCCAGCATGTATCCTTCTGGTATCTTATTCCCTGGTGTGTAGGGTGACCATTCCAGGGAGAGCCTGGACATAATTCTTTTGTATATTTGTTGACCACAGCAGGTACAGGCAACAGGAGAAATCTTGAAAAGAAAGGTAGGATGGTTTTCTTACCTGTGCTACCAATGTTGTTACTGTGCTGTTTTGAAAGAGTTACAAGGGGAAAAATAATTGAAAACTATATAGATATCTTTAATTGACAATATGACTTATATAGTTTGGGGGAATCATGGATAACAGGAACATGATTACAGTGATCACTTGTTTGGATAGTTAGGGGGTGACTTGATCCTGATAATGAGTCAAGCACAAAATCAAGACATCCACTGTATGGGATCATTGTTTGCTCATGTTGCTGTTGCTTTTTCTGGTAATTTGAGTTGACTTCTGCATTTGGCTACAGGTCACTGGTAAGTCAGATTGTGGATCACAAACCTGCTTGGTAAGAACCTTTCTGGGGCTCATCCTGTTGTTTCAAAACTGCCTGCTCAAGTGACATCTTTTGTAGGTAATGTCTACATCCAAATATCTTTCTGCCACCCAGCTGGCTGTGCTTTCCTGAAATTACCTCTCCTCTACTAATCTTAAGAGGGTTCTAGCCCACAATCAGTTGGTCAAGTTTATAAGTGATAGGTGTCAAGCCTCAAACCCCCCTGGCCAAGAGCACCACTAAAATTGAAGACCTGGTCCTTTCCAATGCCCTCAAGAAAACTGAGGATGGGAGATATTCCTGCTCCATGATAATGAGCAGGTAGTTGAGGATAGGATTATAGCCTACAGCACAACTCAAAACCTGGAGCAGCTGAAAACTGCTATCACTTGGCTGTGTGACATCACATTTTCTACCTGCCTAACTATCTTCAAGCAGCTTTGGGTACTGCATGGGAAGCTTAACACCCAGATCATTTCTCTTGTTTTCTTCCTCCTTTTTTGGTGCTAAGTCTGAATTTTACACCAGGGCCTTCAAGATTGTTTGGATGATTTAAGCTCCCTTTCTTTAAGAACCACCATTGCTGATGGTTCTAACTCTGATCAAAGTTCCTCTCCTCAACAATTCTTAGGAGATCTGTTGGGCTTTAATTTTGTGATTGACAATTGTAGTGATCAGAAATTAGAAGACAACAATTTAATTATTTTTGGAAAATATGGATTCAATTCTTAATTTTGTCAAATTATAATAATTCCAGTTGTTGGGAAAAATCTAACCTTAGGACTCCTCTTGAGGAGCTTCTGCACTCAAATTTTAGCTCAAAAACTTATAAAAATCACTTCAAAAGGCTTAAAGTGGATCAATTACCTGATATCAGTCAATTAACAGCCACACTTTCAGTGGGAAGTTTGGGTGAGTGTTTGGGTTCACAACAAGGTTCTGTACTTAAACTCAACTTCTCAGATGAACTAGCTCTGTTGTTAACTTCACTTAATGTTTAAAAAACCATTAAAGCTTTCATTTAAAACTTAAATTTTAAGTGCCTGTTAACCATTGAGATCCAACAGACAGTAGGGTTATTTTTAAGTTGAGGAGGTTGTTTGAGTATCTGTTTGAGATATAATAAGATCTGTTGTAACTTTCTTAAACATTGATAACCTCTGAATTTCCCCCAACTACTACTATATATTCTAGTCCTTCCCAATATTTTTGGTTGCTTAATCAATAAAGAACTTAGCCCCATCAATTAAATTTTATTTCTTGTGAGATCCTCTAAGTATAAAACTATGAAAACACCTAAGCTCCTCATTACCTGGGGAATTAGGTTCCTATGATTGTTACTCTTTCTGGTTTGTCATGCTGTGGAGAGCTCTGTAAACATGGACCCCAGAGCTAATGCTGGAACAGAGACCCAATATTTTCAGAGTGAACAATGGGCTCCTGTGGTACCTGGAAAGTGGTACATTGCCTCTCTTTTTTTGCAATCCCTCATATCAAGGAAAAGACTAAGTAAGAATCCAGGAAGCCCACTACTTCAAATTTATTCCATCCATTTTCTTCTGTCTTCTTGCTGTCATTTCTGGGAGCCTATTAGTTTTTAGGAAAATTTGATTCTCTCCTTGGTTGTTACTATATTTTCAGTGAGCTATTCTACTTGGGAATGGTACCCCACCCATTGGCTCTATGTTAATTGGTTTAAATTCTTCTGCATCAATCCATCATATTGGGAAGCTATTCCCTACAGAATTGGTTCCTGACACTTCCTGTTAACAAGCTCCCCCTCCCACCCACACCACCAGAGTGAACCCTTCCTCTGCTGAGAAGAATGATTCAGTCCAGGCCGCTGAGCAGCTAATTTGTGTGGGCTCACCTGGGCCAAAGGCAATTAAAATGGACTTTGAGCTTGCACATTTCAGAGTCATTAAGGCCACCTTTAATGAGGAAGTACAGGGCTGCTTCATCCATTTTAGGCCAGCCCTCATCAAGCATCTCAAGAGCAGGAAGGAGCACTTCAATAATAAACTTAACAATAGCAAAGAAAAGTGACAATTTATCATGAACCAGCTTACTACCTTGGATTTTATCAAGCTCAAGTATGCTGGGGTTAGCTTTGATATCATCTAGGAGGATGCTCATATCAAAAAGAAGGCTAACGTCTCCAATGACTACCTTGAGTAATTTGAAAAGCAGTGAGCTAGCAAGAAAGTGACTGCCAGCAGAGAGAAGAGTGGGGCTACTGCCCCTTGTAACTACCTGAGCGCCTTCAAAATGGGGAGATGAAGACAACTTCTAGCCTTGGGGTTTGGCACAAGCACCTCAAGGCTAATTTTGATGCCAAACCTATGTTCAATGGATTCTTCCTGTAGCTGCAGGAGAAGAAAACCAGATATGTCTCAAAGTTCCCAGACCTGGCCAACAGGGTGGCCCCCAAGAAGAAGAAGTTAAAGGACCTGAAGATGCTACAGAAAGTGGAGTAGAAGAAATCCAAGGTGGGGGGATAAAGAAATCTCTTGAGGACGTGGTCACTGCTCTTGCTAGTGGCTTCAATTAGGTTAACAAACCTTGCTTTGGGTTGCTTATATCTTTTACTTTTGAAGTTTAACATTATTTAATTATTTATATAGTGCTGATTTTTTATATATAAACTTTAAGTTTCAGGTATAGTTTCAAGGTGGTTGTATATGAAATATCTTAATTTATGTTAATTTATCTGTAAATAAAGAGATATTTTCAGCCATGCTTATAAAAAGTATAATAAATAAAATTATAATTTTATTTTATTTTAGGGTTGCTATTGTTGCAACATCTTTGATTACTCCTTCTCATGGAATTAATGCCCCAAGTAATTCATCAAATGAGTCACCAAATGGCTCACCAACTAATCATTAAGCTGGTGGCACTACTATCATTTGGTCATCTATTACAGGGATCAAACAATCCAGATCCTAAGCAGAACACAACTTGAATAAGCCTTGTGACTTAAGAGGAGCATTACTCAGATAAGTCCCATGACTTCCATGACTTACATGGATAATATGTGGCTTTTCATGATACTATATATTATCCTATATTCATATCAAACAAAGTATCATGTTCTTCTTAATTTCCCCCTTTATCTCATTTATTATACTTCTCAGAAGTATATACACAACAATATAATATTTTTTTCTATATTCTTGTATCATTGGAACCTTAATTTATTTGGAATAAGAAATATTTTTATAATAAAGAGTGTAAATTAAATAGTAAAATGAGAGATAATTGCTTATATCTCCTTATTCTTATTAGTTATGGTATGTTTTTTATGGCATCTTTGAATTTTCTGGAGTCAATTTAGTATAATATATTAGTATTGATTATTTTTATATTAAAACTATTCAATAAAGCAAGTACTGTTAATTAAAAAATTGTTAACATCCAGAAGGCAACATTATTAAAAACCAAAGTTGCACTTTGCTATAGTGTCATCATGGCCACTGTTGACATGGGCGCTGTTGCCCTTCAGCCCATCTTAAGTTCTTGGGTACTGATTTTCTCTAAAATCTGGGTATCATATTCAACCAGCTTATTGCCTAGAAATTCAACCCTTCAATCCTGTCCCTGGAGTCAGTTGTGAGCATCTTCCTTGAACCATCTATAGGGTTTCTACACTTGTATCAATATTGGTGGCTAATTCTTTCAAGGCATAGCCTCTGTCTGATCTTTGCACATGCTGTCAAGGCAACCTCAGAAATATGCTGCTCCCAGGATGCTAAAGATTGTATCAGACAGAATCTGCTTTGATCCTGTAAGCCATTGAGGAAGATATCCAGGATTCCCAGTAAGGAGTCTGAGCATAGTTGGAGGAGGCTGAACTTTTAAGGCTACTTCCCACTCACAAGTCAGCAACAATCATCACAGTTGACACATATAGCATGGAACCCCATCCAGGCCACTGCACCCAAAGAACTGCTTTAGCTCTATCCTTTACAAATCAACTTAAGGGCACAAAAAGAATGGGAAATCTTAACTTTATCATCAAGATCCATCATTCAATCCAGATAACCCTATCCTGATATGATAGAAATGACAAAAGATTTTTAGGAACTATTGAAATGGAGGATGTCTCATGCTGTACCAGTTGATTCTAACCCTTCCAAGTCAACCAGGCAAGGTGGCTGTACTCTCCTTGTTGGTACATCTAACCCACTAAAGCAATATGCTGGGGGAGTGGTTTTCTGGGGCATCCAGTAAAGCTTACCCTGTGTCACAGATCCTGAATGGATTAGACATTAAGTTGTCCACTTAGGGATCAAGCAACAAAAACAATTGCACAATCACTTCTTCTCAAAACGGGTTTAATAATGTTAACTACTTTTAAAACGCCCATAAAATGGGTGTTCAAGCCGTCTATTGAATGTGCTTCAGACACAGGCTTTACTTCTGAGGGTAATTATAGAAACAACTTAAATAGAGCCACATGCCTTCTTAAGGAAAGCCAAGTGAAACCGGTTATTCCATTGCATGGGACTTTCTAATGTGCCTGTCCACTCTCCTCCATTAGGAAAGTCCTTCTTTCTGTGCCTCCTTTCCCCTGGTGTAAATTACTCCGTCTTATACTATATAAGCACCTCACTATCAAATAAAGCACTAGTTTTGTCATAATACCTTATATTATTCTGTTCTATCTAAAGGCTGCCACTATACCATCTACAGATATAGTATTAAGAAATAGGTTACTGACTAACTGTTTGTAGAAATTAGCACCCTTTATTGCTACAAATACGGCACCCTGGAATGATCATTTAACCCATTAACCTGGGCATGCTGAACGTTGAAGGGTTAGGTTGCCTCTACCAATCCATAGGATGCTTCAAGGGGTTTATGGTGATTGATACCAGCAGAGCGCTTAGCTGGGTAGATTGGGTGGATTTAGCCCTTCAGGGAGCACATAAGCATCAGCCAGGGTTGCTTCTTGGGTGGTTGGTGAATCAACACCTTTGGCTAGATCCTATGCCAGCCTCAATTTTTCAGTTAGCAGTACGGGAAGTGGCTAGGACGGGCAAAGAACTTGAATCTATGTAGATCCTTGGCCAGGAGGGATTGATTCCTGAGTGGAAGGGGTACCATCTAGGGTGTCAGCCCCAGTACCCAAAGTAAATCTGCTCACTGGTGAGATAGGATATCTCATTTAAAAAATCTGGTGGTACAAGTAGGTACAAAGGCAGTCCTATGAGCTTTAAGGGTGGACATAAGTCTTGTTGGGTGAAGTGATATGGCTAATTAGTTAAATTTTACAATATTTATCCACTAGGGACACCTCTAAGGTGAACTGCAATGTGGCTGGGCTGGTTAGAGATCACATTAAGCGTTTGATATGCTGGTTTCAATATTTAGAGGAAACAGGACCTCACCCAACTCAATAATGGAAGCTTGATGCCAATCATTAGCTGCTAGGAGCAAATGATAGCTAAAATATGGTCTGAAATGAAGCTGAATGATCAAGTGAGTGACCAGATGGCAACAAAGTGAGCGCCAAGTGGTGTAAATTTGAACCTAGGACAAGGTAGCACAGTTACAAATGTTAATAAATTAATACTGGGTAGCTCTAATTGATATCCTATAACTATGCATTAGCTTTGCATAAATTGTTTTAGCTGTGACTTTTTAATAAAAAAAGGATTCAAAATATGAGTTTAGTGGTAATTAAAGTATAATATATGTATCAAGGGGTTGTTTATTGAGATTATAAAGAAGTTTTAACAATCTGTTGTAAAAATCAGCCCTTCTTGTCCTTATGGGTACTTCTTGGTGGGTTGCTCGCTTGACAAGATCATGAAAGGCTACATTTATGATGGCTTATCACTGATAAGACGACCTTAGGTCTTTATCTATCCTGTGGAGTTAACAACTAAGAGTAGTCAAATTTATATCAAGTTGTAAGTGTAAAATTATATGTTTATTGATGAAAAAAGGGAAGTTGTATACATCTTTGGCTGCACAATGGATGTAGAGGTATTAGAACCTGCATTGTTGTTAGGAACATACTGTCATGTTCTGGGGATCAGAGTTGGGCTTGCATCCAATTTCTTGCTATATTTAGTGATCTGCACAATCCAACACCAAAGGAAGATAAATAATATCTATACAAGATATTCACTATGCAGCTACCCACGTTGGCAGTAGCTAATAGTAGGGCTGTGTCAGATTTTAGATGGGTGGCTCCTTTTCTAAAAAGGAGCACTGTCCAAAATCTGGAAACAATTCCAAGTGAATCTTCTTTGAGAAGATTCACTCGGAATTGTTTCCTTCCACATCCAGTGGATGTAGGGAAGTGCAGAACCCTGGTTTAAAACTAGGTTAAAGCAAATCCTTTTTAGGATTTAATTTTAAGAAATTATTTTAAAATGAAATTTATTTAAAACATGTTAATCAATAAAAGTTTAAAAATATAATGAATATACATTGATTTATTAATTTCTAACTAAATTTATTTGAAATTAGAATTGCATATTCCGAATATAAATAAAAAATAAATCTAAATAATTGGAGTATTACAGTTAAGTTTAGTAAAGCTAGAAAAAAGTTGAAGTTTTTATTTTATAAATTCTTTTAAAAGATATAGCTTATCTGTAGCTTTAAAATAAGCTATTGGACATTAAGATTAGTTTTTTATTTGCTGAGATACTTTGATTTTAGTTTTAATGTTTATTAAAAGTTAGTATATAATGAAAAAATTGCTTACCTTTTATTTGTGCCAAGCCCAAATGGCTGGCACACACTCATGGCACCTGGTGGGAAATCCACCAGATGCCATCCAAATGGCTCTGGATTCCAGAGGAAGAAGATATTCTTCTTCCAGAATCTGTTTTTGTCTTTTTGGAATCCCCCAATTTAGGGGAATACAAAAAAAGAAAACAGGGAAGGGTGGACGGGACAATTATGGCATTTGCTGTAACCGTCCTGTTTATCATCCAACGCAGCCCTAGCTAGTAGTTCCCAAACTTAACCCATAATTGATGTAATAGCTTAGCCATAGAAATCTTACATTAGTATTTGATTGGTTCAACACTTCCATCTGATCCAACACCAAAAAGTAATAGATAATATTTATGCAAGACTATGGCTGCTTCGGTTTTTGCCTGGGGTGCTGCTTAAAAATAAAGCAGCACCCCGAGCAAATCCTGCACCCGCTCAAATTTCCCGCAGGAAATTTGAATAGAGAGCGGGTGCGGGCCGTGATTGGCTACTTTTAATAGTAGCCAATTGCGGGAGCCGTGGCAACCCACCCTCCAGAGTGAGGGTGGGTGTCACATCCAAGTTGATTGGGATGGTGGCACCCGCCTTATTCTGCTCCACAAAAGGCAGGTGTCGCAACTTTTAAGAATTGAGATGGGATGGCATCTACCATCCCATTTTTAAAATGGAGGGTGATTTAAAAGCAAACACCAAATCACAAAATTTTAAAAGACATTTAAGTGTATAATAAAGCAATCTTTGTATTATATAAAGTATATATGAAAAGATGCAAAATTTAATTTTCTACAAAACCATATTGGTTTTAAAAAACACCTATTATAAATAAATCAATATTTCATAAAAACTCAATTTATTCTTTAATTCACATCAACTTCAACAAAGTAATTCCATGTTTAATTCAGTCATAAAAAATAGAATAATGTTTCAACTTATCAGGAACTAATTAAACTACAATACATAATTATATTGGTACTATCTATTTTTATCTAAATTACAAACTAATCCAATCACTGCTACTAATGTCATTTTGAAACTAAGCTTTATAAACCCATTGTTATCTAAGATTTCATTCCACTTGTTATTTCAAATATCTTTCAGCTATACACCAAACCAACTCTTAAACAATGAACTGTGATTTATGCTTACTTCCCATTATCAATGAGCTCAGCTATCTGTGTGATTTATGTAGCAGATGCACTCATCGCTCATGTGCAGTGTCTGTTTTCTCTCAACAAGCTAATATGTATACAGCTTCTTGTGTTTTTTGTAATCCAACTGTACAACAAAATGCACATTCTGAGCCAACAATTTCTTATATTTCACATGATACAGTAACTGATACAGCTGGAAGTCAAAGTGATACAGGTTATATTACTTGATTTCTTAACTAATATTAATAGGCAAAAATATTAGAGAGTTTTTCAATATTTCAGAAAAATTGTATATTGGGAATACAAATACCCAAAAAGCTTGCTGTAAGCTTTGTCATCCTGTTCCTCCCATTGAGACTCCTAAATATGGGGTATATTTAAATAACAATAATAATAAAAATCTAATTTTTAGAATATATGTCAGGTCAAAGGGTTCAACCAAATCCTTATATAGCCATATTGAAAAACATCATCGTGAAGCTGCTAAGCTAATTAAGCGTGAAACAAACAAAAAGCAAAAGCAAGATGATGAGCTTGCACTGGTTGGAGTTTGAGCAATTTTATCCCGAAATGATTTGATTGATCAAGTCATGATATGGATTATTTGCGCTGGTTTGCCATTTACTGTTGTTGATGATCCAGTTCTGAGTCATATTTTTGAATCACACTGTGATCACTTGAGCAAAAAATCAGCCAAGACCTCCTTTCCCAAGCATGAATATTTTTGAACATGCTTGGAGAACACACACAAGCAATATGAGGAGCAAAAAATTGAACTTCTTAGCAAGGTTGATTCAAAGCTTGCTTTGACATCAGATATATGGACTTCTTCATCCATGAACTCTTTTATTGCATTTACGGTTCACTGGATGAATTCCCAGTTCCAGCTAAAAAGAATGCTCTTGGCTTTTATCCCATTCCCTGACAAGTATACCAGCTCCAATATTCTGGCTAAATACAACAGAGCTGTATCAGAGTACAATATCAAGGATAAGGTAAAATGATGTTTTTGTAAACTTTTATTTAAATTAAAACTAGTTAAACTTAAATTTTATATGCAAACTAATTCATGCCTTATAGATTTCAACAATCACTCTTGACAATGCATCAGCAAACGTCAAGTTTATTGAGCTTCTTCAGCAGGAAACTGCTGGCATTGGATTTTTCTCAAAAAAGTCCAATTTTCACATCTGTTGTCTTGCGCATGTCTTTCATCTTGCAGCACAGACACTCATAGCAGGGGTTGAGGGAAAGAAGATCATAGAAGAGCCTTCAATCCAGGCTTTTGTGACAGAGGATCCAGAAATACAGGAATACTTGGAGCGTATATTTTCACAAGCTCCAGATACCTCTTTATCCTCTAATAGGGTAACTTGCTCAAAAGGGAACCCCATCAACTGCCTGAGAAAGCTTCTTATTGAGATCAAGAGCAGTGAAAGCCAGCTGCAGAAGCTTCATTCTCATCAGGCATCTCATCAACTAAAGGAGTCCAATCCAAAGCTTGATGTAAAAACCAGATGGAATTCAACTTTTGATATAATAAGATGGGCCCTTGAAAACAAACAGGTAAAACTTGAATTTAACAAAATGAAATTGTGTACTAAAAGCTATTTTATAGGCTATATGTGATTTAGTCTCTGAAGAAGTGAATGATACTCTTCAATGGGAGAGTTACTACAATTTGGCTAGTACTTTAGCCATATTTGACAAGACAAATTCCTTAGTATGCCCATTAAAGTCATGCTCTCTTTCCTCAGCACTAGTAGCTGTGCTTGATGTGAAAGCTCATCTTCAGTCTCTGATTGATGAGCTCTCAAATGAGCATGAGATTTGTGTACCAGTAGAAGAAGCATATAAGAAAGTGGAAAAGTATTATTCTTACTACACTAAAGATATATTTCTTGTTGCAATAGGTAAATATTTAACTTATTATTGCTAATAGAAAAGTACTCAACCCTGCATATGAGCTGTTTTACTTTAAAGAAAGAGTGCCTGAACTATATTGGCCTAGCTGAAAATGAAATCCAAAAAATATACACTGAGTATCATGTGCAACCATCAATTGAAACACAACATAATACTGGCATTGTACCCAAAACAGCTGTGAAGCATTTGTTCTCCAGCTCAAACAAACCCAGGCCCAAAAAAATGTAGGTAAATTAACACTATATTCAAACAGTGATGTTACCATGATGTATATTTTTAGTTATTGGAAGGTAATTATAATATTATTTTTTTCATTTATATCTATTTTATAGGAAAATTCTCTACAGTACCCCACCTTAAGTAAAATAGCAAGAGATATACTTGCTTGTCAAGCAACAAGTGCAGCATCAGAACGTGAATTCAATGGTGCTGTTGATCTACTTGGAATACGTCGGAATCATATGTCTACTTTAACCCTGAAGAAACTTAAAGAAACCAGAGCTATGCTAGCTGATAACGTGGACATTGAAATTATGTAGATATAATAATAAAGATCATATCTATGACATTTCAGTTTTTAATAGTTATTTTAGAAATTCAAATTTTGAAATTTAGTTAATTAGCAAAAGCAACACAATAAAACTATTACTTTAACTGGAAAATATAATGACAAAATAAGTATTGAATGATACAGAAGTACAGTGGCCCAAAAAAATACCCGGCCAGCAACATTTTAAAGAAAAAAAGTAAATTTCAATAAATAAAATTTGCTATAAAGAGCATGAGCAGATGCACCACAGATTTTTACACAAGTATGGTATATAAAAACATGAAAACAAATAGATAGGAAGAAAATTTTAAAAAAAATTCAAAAATATTTAATAATAAGAGCTACGCCTTTAAGTAGATTAAAGCACATAAAACAAATATGAGATAGCACCTCTTATTCAAACTTACCCAGATTATAAAATTGGGGTTAGAGAATATTTTGCACAGAAAACATGGTTAAAACAAGAGAAATACCTGAGTTCATTTGTGGTCGAGTTGTACAAGCTAAGAAAATGGGTTTATCCTATAGAAAGATATCCAAGGAACTCAAGATTGGCAAAGAAACTGCCCAAAAAATTTACCTCAAGTTCCAGGAAACTAACTCAGTGAAAAATTGCCTGAGGTCAGGTCGTCCTAAAAAAACTACTGCTTGAGATGATTGGTCTATTGTCAAATTTTTAAGCAAAATTGATTTATAACTGCCACTCAAATTAAGGAGACTATCAAAAATACCTTGGAAATTAATATCTCTGAGGCCACTGTTTGCAATAGACTCCATGAACTGGGGTAATATGGCTGTGTTGCAAGAAAAAACCTCTTATAAGTCCAAAGAATAAAGCCAAAAGATTGGCCTTTGCTCATAAGTATGTTAACTCTCCTGTATCCTTTTTGGAGAAGGTGATTTGGTCTGATGAGACTAAAGTTCAGCTCTGTGGATCTCAGAGATGCCAAACTGTCTATTGCAAAGCTGATGAAGCTTAAAAAATTGAGTGCTTAAAACCCACTGTTAAAAATGGACACCAGGGTGTCATGTTTTGGGGCTGTTTCACAGCCAACACAAGAGGGGCAATTCAGCCAATCAGTGAGAAGGTAAATGCTGATGTTTACAGAAGAATCCTTGATTGGAATCTCCATCCATTTACAAAGGATCTGCAAGAACCGGCCAGTTATATCTTCATGCAAGATAATGCTCCTATCCACAAATCCAAGAAAGCCTTAAAATACTTGGATGATAAATAGATTGTTTGTTTGGATTGGCCTCCTCAAAGCCCAGATTTAAATCCCATTGAACATCTTTGGGATGTTGTCAAATCCAATTTTCCAAAAACCTCTAAACAATCCATTATGGATCTTAAATTTGGAGTGACAAAAGCATGGGAAGAAATTCCTATGGAAACTTTAAAGAACCTAGTCCATTCTATGCCCAGAAGACTTGCTGCTGTGATTGAAGCCAAAGGTTGGCCTACAAAGTACTAAGTCCATAGTATATTCAGCTTTGAAATCTATTATTATTTTATATTAAATATTCATATTTTTGAAATCTTTTTATTTTTTCTTCCTATTTATTTATTTTTGCGTTTTTATATACCATACTTGTGTAAAAATCCGTGGTGCATCTGCTCATACTTTTTATAGCAAATTTCATTTATTGAAAATTACTTTTTTCTTTAAAATGTTGCTGGCCGGGTATTTTTTTGGGCTACTGTATATATACTATTAAATAACAAGCTTAAATAAGCTTATTTCAACCTTTCAAAGTAGTTGCTACTAGTTTTGTCTCTGTCTTGGTATTCAAACTCACAAAACTTGCTGTAAGATTTGAACAACTCTCTCTACTTGGTAAAGCTTATCTGTAGTAAAGTCATTTGATTAAATAGTTATTTTAATTTGAAATTATATGTAATGATTTTTGAAGGTATTTATTAGTCATCAGGATTTAGAGGGGGTAGGGATTGCTATTGATCAAATCAAAAATGAAGGCTGCTGCTCCAAAGCCAGCCCCTGAAAGCCTCACAGCTCCATTATTCTTAAGAGCTGCTTTTTTGCAGCAAGGGAGTTGAATTCCCTAGCTGCTGCTTTGTGCTGCACAGGCTAATTTTAGCTGTGCAGGTTTCACTGCTGTTTCAAACAGCAGTGGCAATTTTTTGCCGTTCGCCTCAAAAAATCCCCCAGGAATTGCCCACCCAAATCTTCTAATAGAAGAGTGGCACAGTTCCTGGGTGTCAATTGCAGCAAGCATCCCTATGCAAGACAATTACAGTGCAGCTACTCGTTTTGGCAGTAGCTAGAAGTTCCCAACCCCGATCCATAGTCAATTTACTAGCTTGGCCAGAGTACTTTTACATCAGTAATACACCAATCCACCAGATCTGCCTGATCTGACAGAATTGCAAGTGGTGCAGTATTTTGCATTACCATCAGAATTATCCATTGATTTCCTATGACTATTTGTATATTCTCTAATTTACAGCACAACCATTATAGACAACAGTGGGGGGTTGGGAAAAGTTATAATGTGACTTTACTATTGCACCTAGGCGGGTGTAAGTTGGAGAAGTTGAGGAGGGGTTAGTGAACAATTAAAATCAAGAGTGTCTATTGATTCTTAAAGAACAATTTTTACGGCTTATAGGGTATTCTTGTTTGACTCGATGTAGAATCTGGAATGCGAGGCATTCGTGTTGTATTGTTTTCTCAGTTATTCGTTGTATTGGCCAAAAAAGGAGCAAGAAACTTTGGCTGTTCCTACAAAGCACCACACTTGGTTGAGATGTTATTGAGTTAAACCAGGCAGGAGCTGGGTTACATGGAAGTTTGATGGATTGTGAATGATATTTAGACTTATGCTTGAAATGGCTTGGAACTATGCGCTGACATGTCAAAGAAGTGAACTGTTCTCAAGTTTGTGGTGACTAATTCTCATCAGGGGTAGGTTTCTAATGGGATCGTTAGGGTGGGTTGACTGGGGATTGTGCTGGGCCCTGGTGATCGGTTGGGATGTGCTTAATGAGGGTAATTACAATATGCAGCTTTTAAATGCAATAAAGTTTGTCTTTGATAAATGACGTCATGGGTCAGTGGTGCAGAACAAGAAGAGAGATTTGAGGATGGAATACTGTCACTGAGGCCGGATCTTATTGGATTTATTAAAAAGTGATCAAATGAAGACAATGCAGCTAAATATGTATTAACTATTATGCCATTTATTTACTTTGACAAGGCTATGCTTAAATACTTCCCTTCTCAAGACAACCAAGCAACATGAAGTTGTTTGCCGAAAATCCCAATGTCCGAGCCAAGCCCGCCGCCCGAGCTTGTGATCCTTGCCGCCGGCTCAAGATCCGATGCTTGGCCTCACCCACGGGGTGTAAGAGCTGCCAATTACGCAAGAAGGAGTGCACCTACCGCGACCCCAGCAAGCGTGGCTCGACCTCCCCATCCTGTGACAGCCTTGGCCAAGACCTACTCATGCGCCACTTCACCCACAACGACATCACCCATCCAGAAATAACCTTCATCGCCAACTACTTTGACACAATCTACCCCAAACTAACAGCCACTGCATGCATCTCCCCCCACGATTTGCGCACCATCCTCGCCGAAGCCTCGCCCCAAGAGTTCGCTATAACCAGGCATCTCCTTGTTGCCATCTTTGGCTTCTACTTGGATCTAGCCAACCCAATCCCCAGCGACAACACAATCAAGAACTACGACGCTGCAACCGCCCTGATCCCCCACCTCAACCCCTCCTCTAAAGTTGCCCCACTGATCCAAGCCTCCCTTAGACACGCCTTCCAGTGCGCGACCTTCTTTACTCAGCATCAATAAAAATCCAATGTAAATTAAACTTTTCAATCACATCTAAAAGATCAATCTACCCCCAACTTTATTAAAGCTTATATGAACAACAAAAGTTTGCTTTCTCAACAAAGTTATTTCACTAAAATACAGGCAATCCTAAGTTGGGATTTAAATATATATTTGGTATCATCTTATTGACGGGTTAAGCATCAGGGGCCTCACTGAGCAATCCTCCAGATTAACTAAAGGAGACACTTTTTACATATTCAATTTGAAAAGATTGGTATCAAGTGAGATATGACCATTAGATCTTAGCAGTAATTGGTTTAACTAAAATGCCAATTCCCTGGAAAAGTATTCCCAGGCCGATTGCTTCAACGCCACATTTGAAAATAAACCCTCACCTCCATACCAGCATAATTGCAATCAGAGTAGGGACGGGTGCCAAAATTGTCATGATTTGTGTTTAATAATAATAATCAACTCTAGTCTTTTTGGTTTATAGTTTATAATAAAGAATTACTTTACTAAAATAAACTGTCGTTCAATCA
This sequence comes from Entomophthora muscae, assembly GCA_014839935.2. NCBI lineage: Eukaryota > Fungi > Entomophthoromycota > Entomophthoromycetes > Entomophthorales > Entomophthoraceae > Entomophthora > Entomophthora muscae. Next base: position 103,565 of record QTSX02000834.1, on the reverse strand, counting down.
AAACTATCATTGTGAGATAATGACAGGTAAAAACTTTTAATAAATTGTAGTTAAAAATAAAGCTTCACCAGCTAAACCTGCTATATTTTACATCATTACACTTGCAAAAATGATATCATATGTCTCACCTTTGAAACCAATTTTAATTTTACATCATACGCCTCTTACAAAATGATATCATCTGTTTCATCCTCAAAAACAACTTTCTCTTTATATCTTGTGACTTACAATAGAATGAGGCACAAGTTGTGCCTTCTCCAAAGGTTTTAAAAATGCAGCAGATTATTTTGTGACAAAATCCAAAACATGATAAGAACAGTGCTGTGTTTTTGTGACTACACAATTGTCATGAAACCCCCTAATTGCAATGTATATTTTGATACTGAGCATTAGGCTTTCATCCCGTCCCTTAAAAATCTAAACTAAACTGGTCATTTTTGAATCACGAGGGTTGAATTTAGAGCTCATACAATCTTCGGAAAATTCGGCAACTTTTTAACTTTGCGGGAGCTTCCCAATACGTAGCATGATTAAGGCCAGAGTAGAAATCCACTAACTCCCGACTATGATTATACACCATGAACATAAATCACCTTCTTCCTACATAAATTTAATCAATTATGATATGATTGTTCATGCAAATCAACATTATAATTGGTGCACTTTGGTTTATTGCTTCTCATGATCTAGAATTACATTTCAATCCCTCGGATATAAATGCTAAACCAATTCTACCTTTGAGCCAATGGGATTAAAATGCAGCTCGGCCCTGTTAAGAAACTGCGGCTTGCTTCCTTACCGAGAAGTTCGGATCGGGTTGAAATTGCGGCATTAATCTTACAATCTAAAAATAGCTGAGCTTCATGTAGAAGCTCAATGCACAAAATCCAGGCCTAATGTGATAGTGAATTTGATTATGCATCAAATATTTGTTATTGATAATTACGTCAACATCACTATTTAAACCCAAATACAGCAAAATAAAACTTACCTTATTATTCTTTAAATATTGCATGTTTGTAATTCAATATTACAAAATTTTGGAGGTCACGCCTTACATTGGAACTCTTGTGTTGTTGTTTGATTGATTTGATTTGTAGTGATGTCTACACTCTCCCGCTCCTCTGCCAATCTGCCTGGCACACCCCCCACCACTGTTGTTGCATCTTCTGAGTCACTTGCTGCCTTCAAATTTTGGGTCTCTCAATCTGTTGGCAACTTTAGTGGTGACGGGTTTAGAGCTTGGCTCTACTCCTTTGAGGATTATTGTGACACTTTCAACCTTCCTGATGCAGCTCACCTCAAGGAAGTTGGCTCTAAACTTCGCAATGATGCCTTTATCTGGCATCAAGACATGCTTTTCAACACTTGGGATGAGTAAAAAGCAGAAGCAAGAAAGAGATTCTTCAGTTATGAACCTGACCCTTGTCACCTCTTAAGCCAGGCGAAGATAAACCAGTTCACTTCCCTTCAGCCTTTCATCGTTAAGTTTCAGGAATTGCCAACAAGGTACTTGCACAGCAAACTAAAGGCTTTTCTGGAACTGAACGCAAGATCATCATTGACAACTTCCATAGCCTAGTTGACATCCCCACCTTTAAAAATGCTCTTATACCCACATACACAGGCCTCATTTGCAAGGCCAATCCAGCAACATTGGAAGAAGCCTATAATCTAGTGTGTGAGAACTATACCATTTACGTGGAAAGAGAGCAGGATGAGGAAGCCAAGGCCGCCTCAAAATGGAACCCCTTCATTGGAGAAGCCAAGAAGAAGGAACCAAGCTTAGTGGAAGCATTGGAAGCAAAAATCAAGGAGATGCAGAACCGTTTCAAAGCTATCTATCTCGTCCATGAGCGACCAGCCAGAAGTACCAACTACAGACACATGAACACTGCTCCATTCTCTGGTATCTGCTACAATTGCAGTGAGAAAGGGCACAAATCTGAAAGATGCACTGCACCCTGCTCTATCTGCAAAGGTACTGACCACAGTAACTACACTTGCCCCCATCACATCCGCAGCAACGTGCAGAGACCCATTGCAGTCATGATGGCAGAACAATATTATCAAACTGAGAAGTGCCCCCTCTCCACACCTGAGGGTGCATCTCCTTTGAATAAAAAGACCAATTCTGATTACATGATTGACAATGATTTCTTTGAGTTCTGCTCTCCCTTGATTAAGCCCGAAACATCAGATCCCAAGCTCCATCCCCAGACCATGACCACACACCCCCACCTCTAAAACATCACAAAAGAGAGGACAACCCATCCCCAGAGAAACACCCCAACCCACCTCAACTCATAAGCCCAGAATAGTATGTTGTTGAACACCCCAGTGTAGTGAACACAGTCAACAGCCCAACCACTACCCCAGCAAACACACCCTCCCCACAACCACAGTCTGTTGTCCACAGCCGCTGGAATCCTGAACATCCAAACCCATTCTTCCCTCTGGAAGAGCTCCTGGATTTGAAGACCTAATCATTGCTGATTCTGATCCAAGATACAACATTGTCACAGATGAATTGGTACCAGAATCACCTATCAGCAAGAAGCAGGGAGACTACACACATGTGATTGACCTTAAAATTGAGCAAACGTCATCTCTCACTTGCAAGTTGACCAATCAACTTGTGAACATGATGGTAGCATGGTAATGAATTATGATTCAACAACATCATATCAACAAACACGGGGAGTATCAGCACACCAATCAGATTGCAAAGTAGAGGAGACTGTTTACAAAAACAGCCCTATGGACATATCCTACGCTAACAGCCCCAAGGGAATGATTAGCAATCCAATCAATTATAATGATTACCTAAATACCCCTATGGATATATCCATAATTGGAAGTCCAGAAGTATTCATCAATACACCAATCAATGAATTCAACATACCAATGAAATGCTGTGTAGCAATCAATGACATAGCCAAACCAAAGACAGAATGCATCAAAGTTAGTGATAACGTTAACACACATGTAATACTGTAACGGATATTGCGGGATAGTATGAAGCAATTTCTAAGTGATGGGGAATTACCACCCAAATCCACATAGAATTAATGATTAACCACCAACGCAACTTCAGATATTTTTTTGGGAAATTTCCAATTGTAACTCCAGGATTAAGTAGAACAATTAGTCCTAACCAAAGTAGACCAAGATAAATGACCTGAGAAAGCATCAATACATCTTCAGCATAAAATTCTGGGCATTGAGAAGTAGCACAATTTTCAGTTTCCAGAATGGGGGGACTCTAAGATTGGCTGGCAGGAAATTGACATTTGGCAGTACCAACAACAAAGTTCCAATTGCAGGACCCCATCTTCCAGAAATGATTTGGTTCAGAATCAGATTGTACGGAATATACTGCAACAACCTGATCACAGGATGCATTTTTAAAATGGAAATTAGAACTTGGGATAAATGATTTTTATTGAGTAAATTTAGGAGGACTCAACTGTTAGAGAGAAACAGTGAAAATTATTCAATATATATCAGAAAATAAACTAAGCAATACCACCTGAGTCTTGACCTCCTATTCCTTCCACATTGTCAATTAATTATCTGGTCCAGGTTGCAAAGAACCCTTGCGTGACTAGTTTCTGACAACCATGCTGATTAAAAAGCTCATATCAGGTGATCCTCATATTATGCCAATTTATCAACGTCAATTTGAAAAGGGGAACCAGTTTCAGCTGACAGACTGGAGCAGCCATAACACATTTCTGATTGACCGTTTGATTTAAATCCGTTAACTTGGTCAATTTTGATAAAGGTTTTCCAGCTTTTTGAGCCTTCTTGCTTGGGCAGATAATACCCAGCATGATGGAACCTACTATGACATTACCCTCTGCTGTAGCCCTGGGCACAATACCCCCATCCAGGAGATGGGATAAGGAAAATTCTTATTAACAGGTGAGAGTTTCATCGCGGCCAAGGTAAGTTTGGGATGACCAATAGCAGTGGGTTTGCGCTTGTAGAACCCATGGATCAGATCTGGGGGATTGGAACAATTGTAGTGGGGGACCCAGGAGTTTTCAGAATCAGGATAACCTTTCCATGACACCAAATATTCCAAGTGTCATTGATTTTTTTGGGAGGCCAAAATACAATTTAACTCAGTCTCAGGTTCTCCCTTCATGAGAATGGGTTGGGAAGAAGGAGTCTCTGTACCTTTAAAGGGAGTAAGGAGATATTCATGAAAGGTGTGGAAAATCTTGAAAGCAGGAGGTAAATCCAGCTGATAGGCAGAGGGACCAATCTGACGTTCAACTTTGAAGGGACCAACTTGTTTAGGCCCTAACTTACGGCAGGGAACCTTCAGTTTCATATTGCAAGCATCAACCATGACTAGATCACCTGGCCTGTAAGTGGGACCTTCCTGGCGCTTGCAATCTGCATACTCCTTGTCAGTTGTCACAGCAGCGGCAAGAGTAACCTGGAGCTCCTGATGAACCTTCTTAAATGCAGCAGCCTGATCAGTTGCAGCTTCCACGTTGCTAACTAAACAAGGACCCATATTAGAAGAAGGGTTGTAACCCACATTGGCATAGAAGGGCAATACTTGAGTTGACGTGTGAGGGGCGTTATTATATGTGAACTCTGCCATAGGTAAATTATCACACCAGTTATCTTGTTGCGCATTAGTGTAGCAATGTAGGTAGACCTCTAAACTTTGGTTTACCCTCTCCTTTTGTCCATTGGATTGGGGGTGGAAAGCCGTGGAACAACATAATTTGATACCTAGAATCCCAGTGAAAGCTTCCCAGAACTGAGCAATGAATTGAGGCCTGCAGTCACTCACAATCTCCATTAGGATGCCATGTAGGGAAAAGATTCTATTCACAAACAACCTAGTTGTTTCCACCAAAGTAATTGTGGTTGAGCAAGGTATAAAGTGCACTATTTTTGTGAAGCAATCTACCACCACCATGATTGTGTTAAACTCATTGGAATTAGGAATTTCACCAATGAAATCCACCAACAAAGACGTCCAGGGTCCTGCAGCAGGCTGCAGTGGAACCAATATTCCTGTAGTCTTTTTCTGGCTTGCCTTAGATCAAACACATACCAAAAAATTGCAAACAAAAACTGCCACTTGCACTGTCAAACCTTTCCAGGAAAACTGGCAGCAGATTAGTTCCACCATTTTGTTTTTCCCTGGGTGGCCTGCTGTTGGACAAGTGTGATGAGTCTCCATGATTTCATCCCAAATAGTTCCTTCTGGAACCCACAAGCAACCTTGATGATATAGGACGGGACCTATCTTATGATAACCCTGAGGCTGACCTACTGGGTTTGCACATGCTAGCTCCAATAGCCTATCATAACCTTTGGACAAAGGTTGCAGAAACTTAACTTTGGAATATAAGTCCAGGTCTTCACCCTCAGTTAGGGACATGGTAGCCAGCATAGCAGGTGGAGAGAATACAAAAGGCACCACAGCCTCATCTGGAATCATAGTATGTGTGTTGAACTCGGCATCCACACTAGCATCTAGGAGATGGGAAGGATTCCTGCTTAGTGCATTGGCCAAGTGATTGTCCAATCCCTTAATAAACTTGTAGCGGAACTTGTATCTTGTCAGGTCACCATGCCATCTGGATTGACGACCTGACAAAACCCTGGGTTGTCAATATTATAGAAGAGCTTTGTGGTCAGTTCTTACTACAAATGAATGACATGCCAACATGAGATGGTGATGCCAATGCTTTAACCATTCCACAACAGCCAACAATTCCTTGTTGTAAATCATGTAATTGCATTCATGAGCTTCCATCTTTTGGGAGAAATACCTTACTGGTCTCTCAATCCCATTGCCAGCAGTCTGCAACAACACACCAGCTACAGCATATTTGGATGCATCTGCGGAAACCACAAAAGGAAGCTCAGGATCCACATGTCTCAAAAAAGGTGACAACAACAAAAGAGCTTTGACTGCTGAGAACGCACTTGTGCACTCAGGTGTCCAGACCAAAGTTGTCTTACCACTAGCCAAATATAATGGGGCGGCCACTTCAGACAGGTGTCAAGTGAACTTCTTCAAGAACGTGCAAGTACCCAAGAAACTATGGAGTTGGGATACTGTCACAGGTGTAGCATACTCTCAAACCGCAGCTTCCTTTTCAGGGGCAATGGTGTGGCCATACTCAAAGATAATATTACCCAGAAAGGTAACCTTACATTTGAAGAATTCACATTTGCTTCTTTTAATAATCAAGTTGGCCTGGAGGATGTGCTCTACCACTGCTAACAGATAGGCTTTATATGACTCCTCATCTGGAGAGAATACCAATATATCATTCATATACGCAATGGCACATACACCCAAGAGATCCCCCAAGACAGAATCAATTAGTTGCTGAAAGCAAGCCGGAGCATTCTTCAATCCAAAAGGCATTACACAGAACTGGAAGATGCCCTTCTTGGTTCTGAATGCTCTTAACCATTCCATTCCTTCCGCAATCCTGATTTGATTGAAAGCATTCAACAGATCAAGCTTTGAAAATACCTTTGCCTTCTCAACACACCTAGAGATCTGTGCTTTGAGAGGTAAAGGATAGGGATCAGAGATTGTGATATTATTTAAGTTCCCATAGTCAACACAAGGCCAAAGAGACCCCCAGCCTTTTGAACAAACAACAACTGAGAGCAAATTGATGAAGCCTTTTTTAAATATATAGCCCTTTTCCAGCATATCACGAGTCCATTCCTCCAAACATGTGTCTTACTTCAAAGTTAAGGGGTAAATAGGAGACACAATTCAAATCAGATCAACAGTAACTTTAAAGTCAAAGTCAAACTGAGTGTGCTTGGGAAGGACCTCACCTCTGGTAGCGTCAAACGCCACGGACCAGGGTTGTAAACATGCGGGTAAATCCAAACTTGCGGGAACAGGAACAGGAACCAATTGAATAGTCTGAGAGGATTGCTCCATTTCAGAAATACCCAACAGTGGAATACAAATAGATATAACCAAAGAGTGTTCCACCTGTAACACATTTTCTTTCAGTAAGGTGGATACATTATGCTCTCTCCACCAACCCACACCCAAAATGATAGGATACATCAGGGAGGAGCAGACGGAGAACCTTGCAGTAAAAGACTGACCTGAAATCACAAAGGTTACTGGATTTTTCAGATGGAAGGAGGGAAACTTCTGGCAGTTCCCACCCCTAACAAGCATTCCCGGGTGGTACTTGAGTTGTAGCAAGTTGGCAGTCTCCACACTCATGAAGTTTTTGGAAGCATCAGTAGCCAACAAAATGACTGGCTGATAGATAGTCTGACTGTTATCAATGCTATCATAAAACAAAAAGTAACCAGAAGAGGATTTATTGGCAGCAAAGGTGGCTATCTTGGCAGGGTCTTGTTTTTCATTGGCAGTACAAACGGCAGCTAAGGAAGCAGGATGCTCCTGGAAGTAACACTCAATCATCTCCTGGACAGCAGCTGGAAGAACAGGGTTATCACAATCAATGGGAACGGGGGGCAATTCTTTGGACGTAATAACGGAAGATTTTGCAGGTACAACATGCTGAAGCATTGCCAAGGAACTATCAGGAACGGACACTACTGGGGCCTCTTTTACATTGGCGGGTTTGTTTACCACTGCCAATTGCAACTGAGACAAGCTAGGGAGAGAACATTCTTGGCTTTGGTTGGAAGGAACTACCGCGGCGCAAGGACCAGAAAATTAGGAGCGCACAGTGGGTTTGTCCTCAATTACCAATGTGCCTTGTTTGGAAGTAGACAGATTTGAGACCAGAGAAAGAATTTGGCTTACCAGGGCCTCAGTTGTGGTTAACAGGGAATCCCAAACTGCCAAATCCTGGGCAGTCTGGTCAACTGCTAACCACAACACTGAGAGCTTATTCACCTCGGGAACATCAATTGTACGGCAGTAGGCAAGAAATCGAGGAAGGAATATTGAAAGCGGAGTAGTACCCTGATGTAAGGCGTACAGCTTACAATATACTTTTAGCTCCTCAATAGATACACACAAATTTTTTAACAAAGGGTATAGAGATGCACTCTCAGTTGAAACACGTGGATTGCGCTCCACCGCGGACAACAACCATTCACAAGCATCTTCAGAAACCTTTGTCATCACATGATAAACTTGGGATTTGTGACTAAGGCTCAAGCTGGAATAAAATAATGATGCTGACAAAACTTCACGCAAAATTTCATCAGTGGATGGAGCAGGAAAATAATCTGGACGCCAAAATGTCATGACGCGACGGAAATAGGAAACAGAGAATCCAGTCTCAACAACTGCAACCAGAGATGGAAACCACAAATTAAAGAAAAGCCCAAACTGAAAACTCATAAATGAACTCATTCAAATAAACATGGTAAACGCAGATATCTTGACAGAGCAGGAGAAAAGAAACACAAATTCATGACAAACTGCTTCCAAAAACTCAGAAGTAGAAGAGTTGAGTAATGTAACAGAAATAACTGGATAATATGATGCTGTTTCTAAATGATGGGGAATTACCACCCAAATCCACATAGAATTGATGATTAACCACCAACACGGCTTCAGATATTTTTTTGTGAATTTTCCAATTGTAACTCCAGGATTAAGTAGAACAATTTGTCCTAACCAAAGTAGTCCAAGATAAATGACCTTAGAAAGCATCAATGCATCTTCAGCGTAAAATTTTGGGCATTGAGAAGTAGCACAATTTTCATTTTCAGAATGGGGGACTCTAAGATTGGCTGGCAGGAAATTGACATTTGGCAGTACCAACAACAAAGTTCCAATTTCAGGACCCCATCTTTCAGAAATGATTTGGTTCATAATCATATTGTACAGAATATACCACAACAACCCAAGCACAGGATGCATTTTTAAAATGGAAATTAGAACTTGGGATAAATGATTTTTATTGAGTAAATTTAGGAGGACTCAACTCTTAGAGAGAAACAGTGAAAATTATTCAATATATATCAGAAAATAAACTAAGCAATACCACCTGAGTCTTGACCTCCTATTCCTTCCACATTGGCAAGTAAGTATCTGGTCCAGGTTGCAAAGAACCCTTGCGTGACTAGTTTCTGACAACCATGCTGATTAACAAGCTCATATCAGGTGACTCTTATATTACGCCAATTTATCAATGTCAATTTGAAAAGGGGAACTGGTTTCAGCTGACAGACTGGAGAAGCCATAACCCATTTCCAATTGACTGTTTGATTTAAATCTGTTAACTTGGTCAATTTTGATAAAGGTTTTCCAGATTTTTGAGCCTTCTTGCTTAGGCAGATAATACCTGGCATGATGGAACCTACCGTGACAAATACCTGGTATCAAAGTCAGCAATCTGGATCACAACAACCAGGAAAGGGATTATTGGATATTCAAGGAATATCCATGGATCAATTGTTTGAACAAACAAAAGTGACAATATCCTTGGCAGATCTCCTCTGTGAAAGCCCAAAGTTGAGACAGAAAGCTCACAGAACTGTGTTGTTGTTAATTCCTATGAAAAAGGAAGATTTATACCTAGCTGGTACAGGAGCCCCTAGAACAGAAGCAGTAGTAAACAATCACATGACATATGTTATCTTTGACGGTGGAGCCTACAGCAATTTAATAACTGCAAAATTTCTTGAAAGCTTACCTAACTTAAGAATTACTTCATCAGACGTCATCTTCTTGATGGCTGACAGCAGTGAGAAGTACAGCCTTGGGAAAGCAGTGGGACTGAAACTGTGGATTGGTGAAGCAGAAATATCAATTGACACAGCCATATTTGATCATCACAAATATACATTGCTACTTGGAAGATAAACAATGACGCAACTTGGGATCACAACACAGTACATTGGTAATAAGTGGACAATTAAACACAACAACCAAAAGGTCCAACTCCACGTCACATTTGATAGCCCCCAGATTATCAAACTTCTGTGCAAACCAATTGAAACCAACATCAACAAGAATGAATGATTAACCATCAACCAAAGGGACAATCTAATAGAAGTTGTTAGCCAATTTGACAAAAACATTGTAGGGGATTGCAATGACTTAACTGAAGCATCTGGCTTTGAACACAAAATTAACACAGAAGATGCAAAACCTATAGTATCAAAGTTCTATAGACTTCCGCATTCAAAAGAAGAGTTTGTCAAGAAAGAGATTAGTAGACTACTGAAACAAGGATTGGTCAAACCTAGTGTGTCACCTTGGGCTTCACCTCTGGTAGTAGTACCAAAGAAAGGCAGTAAACAAAGGATGTGTGTTAACTATATTCCCCTAAACAAAGTTACTTCTTGCAACAACTACCCATTACCTAAAATCTCAGATATTCTAGCATCATTTGGCGGAGCAAAATAGTTCTCCAACCTTGACCTCTTCAGCAGATTCCATCAAATCTTGGTACGGAAAGAATACCAGCTCAAAACAGCATTTGTCACTAAATGGGGTCAATATGAGTATACCAGAATGCCATTTGGGTTGAAAGGAGCACCACGTACCTTCCATGGAATAATGAATGAAGTATTTGCGGGTCTCATCGGGAAATTTGTTACAGTATATCTGGACAACATAACCATATACTCTAGGACATTTGACAAGCACCTTGAGCACCTAAAAACTTGTTTAGAACGCATCAAACAAGCCAACCTGAGCGTTAATGCAGAGAAGTTCATTCTGGCAGTCCAAAAGCTTAACTTACTGGGACATGTGGTAGACACAATGGGCAAGCATCCAGACCCAGACAAAGTCAAAGCTATAACAGAATGGCCAAAACCTACTAATGCAACACAAGTTAGATCCTTACTAGGAGCTGTGAGATATTATCACCAATTCATACCTAATTATAGTGACATTGCAGCACCACTCTTCAACCAGACACACAAGGACAAGGAGTTCAATTGGGGGGAAACCAAAGACAACACATTCAAAAAATTGAAATTAGCAATCATTTCAGAATCAGTACTTATCTATCCAGACTTCTCCAAGAAGTTCCACATATTCTTGGACGCCTGCAAGGATGCCATTGGAATGGTACTCTGCCAAGACATAGAAGGAACCTAAAAACCTATAGAATTCATGTCAAAGAAATTCATAGCTGCAGAATACCACTATTGCATATACGGCAAGGAAGTACTAGCAGTAGTTAGGGCCCTAGACAAGTTTTTTTATTACATATTAGGATACCCACTTACCATCCACACCAATAACATTGCCTTGAAATTCATCACCAACAACTTGGGCACCAACTCCAGAAGGATCTGCTGGTTTACAAACCTAATTGATTATGATTTCAAAATACAACACATACCTGGTAAGAAAAACGTGGTTGCCAATGGTCTATTGAGACAGTTCTCCCTGCTCACAGAAATGATGGACTATGAGGACAACCTCCAGAAGTTCAAGGAAATATTGCTATTAAAGGCCACCCCAAAATCCATCACAGACTTCACCAACTTCATTAAGAACTGTGCAAAGTTCACGCTAATCAACAACAAAATGTTTAGAAAAACCAACAATGAACTAAAATTAATACCTGAGAAGGACAAAAGAAAAGATGTCCTAAAGGAAGCACATGAGGGAGCAGGACACTTTAGGAGAGACGCCATCTTAGAAAGACTAAAGACAACATACTGGTGGCCTGGGATGTACGTGGAGACAGTACAGCATATTGCAAAGTGCCAAACCTGCCAACTATTTAGCAAGAGAATAGAACACACAAAACCAGTAATACCTATAGTTACCACGGTGATGTTTGACTTGTGGGGCATTGACTTTGTGGGGCCGTTACCAAAATCTAAACAAGGAAATAAGTACATATTAGTGGCCATGGAGTATTACTTGCAATGGCCAGTAGCAATGGCTTACCTGGACAACACAGCATCAACAACCCTGGAATTTCTGTACAAAGAAATCATAACACAATATGGACCACCAAAGGTGTTACTCTCAGATCAAGGAATCCACTTCAGAAACCAGCTTATAGCCAACCTAATGGAAAAAGTTAGAGTTAAACTCAGATTCACAATGGGTTACAACCCACGTTGTAATGGACTTACCAAACAGTTCAACAAAACGTTGATTGAGACCTTGGAGAAACCCACACAATACCAACCAAGCACCTAGGAAGATGCCTTACCTGCAGCCTTGTGGCATTACTGGGCAAAGACACGCGACAACCAAGATGACACCATTTGAAGTCATGTATGGGGTAAAAGCACCCACAACCAGACCCGAGATGGTAACAGAACAAGAAGAGACAGATAACAACAGACAAAAATTAAGAGCATAAGCCAAAGAAAACATAAATAAAAAAGCTTACCTTATTGCGACCAAACAGGAAGAGAAGGAGAACAAGATACCATTGTTCAGACCAGGCCAACACATATTTAAACTCAAAAATAACATTGCTGAGTCACACTCAAAGAAGTTCATAACTAAATGGGCTAGCCTTTACACAATCTACAAGGTTAGTGACAACCATAATTACTACCTCGAGAACAATGAGGGCATCATATTGACACAACCAATCAACGGTTCACATTTGAAACTCTACTGCGCTTAATTTAAGTGGGGGAATGTGATAGCAAATTCAATTACACATCAAATATTTGTTATTGATAATTACGTCAACATCACTATTTAAACCCAAACACAGCAAAATAAACCTAACCTTATTATTCTTTAAATATTGCATATTTGTAATTCACTATTACACTAATGAATATTCCCAACCCATCCAAGCCAACAATAAATCTGACCTTCTTTCTCTAACTTAATCTGGAAGTGGTGGCCGAGCATACAAAGCTTCGATTCTAATTGGCTGCTTCCTTCCTAGAGTTCCTGCTGATCATTGAGGCTTGTGAATTCGTTAATCATATTTCTTCAACCTAAATCCACATTTTATGGCTGGATGGCCTATCCAATCTACGCCCAGCCTTTACCATAAAAAGATTAAACCAAAATTACATAACTGCTGGTAAAATATCCCTTCTTCTCCCACAAGAACTTCTCATAATTAATTTGTCCCAACCTGCTCCAAGGTTTGATCCTGCTGCATTCCAGAGCCAATCAAATTCAGCAGAGCAGCTAAGTTGAAATTCCCCTGCTTGGTGCCCACTCTGAAATCAGAGTCTAATAATGGCCAATTGACCAAATATGAGGTAACAAATTTTCCAGGCTCATCCCCAGACATTTTTACTGATAGGAGAACCACTTTCCCCAGCTACATCTGCTTGAGTCAATCTCCAATAAAAAATACATCTAACTATTATAGAACTGTTATCTCAGCTCCAACTTCTAGGCTAAACCAAAGCATCCTTAGCCATATCCAAAGTTGGAAAATCCAACCCAATTGAATGATTACAAAGCAACCTCAACCTTTAGAGTGGCTTGGTTACTACAGCTTAACCCCAGCCACCTGCGCTGCAACCTTTTTTTAGATATCTGACTTATGTCCCATGTCACATATTTCCATATTTTTAGGAACTGTGGATCCCTAGAGAATAAAGCATTGGTTATAAATGGGCTACAGTTGCATCCCATATGAAAAGTGTGATTACTTGTTTTATTTTAATCACATACATGTTGCAGCCAGAATGTATGCCTCAGCTGCCAACATATATCATCAACCCATAGGTACTTATTAAATCACCACACGTTGGATATAAGGTCATATTAACTCTCAATTACCATAACATAGTGGAATATTATATTCCCTTATAGGGATGAGAGCCGTTTATGACAAAGGTCCTAACTGTAGCCCTTATCCAGAATATTATCAATCCTGACCTATATTGTTGCCCATACACCATCAACTTGGTAGCTCAACATCTCTCTTCTGTATTATAAGAGCTCCCACTCTTCTAAATAAAGGCCATATTATTCCTAATATCTTTTCATGTTCTTTTCTGGACTTTTGATTTCAGATGCTACTAATAGGTAAATGATGGTTCAGTTGATCACTGGATCAACTCCTGTCACCCCAAGCTCTAGTGTATGGTTCAACTTCAGGGGCTCTTACCTAAAGCCCATCTTCTCTACCATCTAACGCCCAAGAAGAAGAAACACTTTTTAATATCTTGGTAATGCCTTGGATAAGTTATTCATATATTTTCTTTACCTCTATGAGACAGCGGTATTCTTTGTTGCCAAGGAGGACGGTTCCTTGCTCTTATCACTGATTGATGACTTTTTTGAAACACCTGAAGGAGAGATGGTTCTTAACAAGATTAATATCACTACAGGGAATAACCAGGTTCATATTGATGCTGTGATGATCCAAAGGTAGGATTCAGAACATGCTATAATTATTGAAGTGTCAGGTCATAAGCCTTGGCATAGCAAATGCCACATCCACTGGTTTGATGCTGGTACACTAGTTTTAAAAGCTATGGCGACAAGCAAAAATGCTTCAGATTTAAACAAAAAAACTCAGATGTAAACAATATTAAAAGCAATACATTTATATTGGTTTACAATAGATTTATTTATTTTTAATTTTTTTACATCTGAGTTTTTTGTTTAAATCCAAAGTATTTTTGCTTGTTGCCATAGCTTTTAAAACTACTGTAAAGGGAGTTTTTAAAGAACTTGTTAGAAAATGTGGGGTATATCCCTGGATGGCAGCATAGCATTCAGCCAACACCTGTGGAGAACCTCTAACATATGACAGCTGTCCTGGATAATCTCTGACAGCATCTGCTTAAAAAAACCCACCAGGTAAAATTTTCTATAGGATGAACTACTGCTCTGCAACCACATAATCTTGGCAGCTGACATCCTTTGTGACCCAGAAAAAATCCAAGCCAATGAGATTATCCCATTAACCACAAACATTAGCCAATCAAACACCTTCTTGGTTATGGTAAACATGTGCAAAATTTCATTCCTAACTTTGGTGAACTAATTGTTCTTTTCATCATATTTTTAAATGCTGAAAGGAAGTTTACCTAGACGCTGGCCCATGACCAAGTGTTTGAAAACTTAAAGAAGCCTTATTTTTGCCTTTCCTGCAGCTCAAAACTGTTAGCATCAGTCTTGTCCTGATAATGATTCATATGACAGGGAAGCAGGTGGTGCACTTTGTGTGAAGACTGTGGATCAAACTTCCCACCATTGGCTCAAAAGCCACACAAGGTAACTGTTGCCATTAAGTGTAAAGTTCTGTGGCCCACCTTTGGCCCTGAATCAGGATGTATTTCCCAGACCGTCAAAAAAATCTGGCCCACATGCAGGCAAAACCCCTCCAAAACATGGAGGACTTGGCCCACACAGTGGATGAACACTTTGTGTTGGCCTTCCTGGCCAAAGTTCCCATATTTCCTTTAGAGTCCCCTCCAACTGCGTAGGAGACATTAATTCAGCTAGATTGCTTGCTGTTCTGGTGTTGCCCTGTCCTAAGACACCTAGCAGACCAACAGGAAAATGCAGGCCGCATGGAGCAAGGTAGGCTTAACCTGTGGCCCAGGAAAATTGGGTATCAAATCCTGCAATTAGTGGTATCCCAGGCAACTAATTCCTCTGGCCCAGAAGTCCCTTGGCCCAAAATAATTGGGTTCAGGAGCCCTCCAGCTGGGATGTCAGAGGAAGGCATTAGGGGAAATGTGTACCCTGAGTCCTCAAAAGGCTCCTAGCTAATTGGGGGACTGAGCCCTACATCCAGGTCTTCTTCTCCTATTTTTCTTGGTCACAAACCAGGGGAAGATTGGACAGTGGCTTTTAATGGGCTCCCCTTTAGATTGCTTTCCAATAGTCTCTTTCAAAAACTCCCGGCCCTATCACCCCCCTCTGCATATAATGGAAGCTGGGCCTTCAAGTCCCTTGCTTACCAATTCCAATTGTTGAATAAAACTCCTGAATTTGCATATCTTTTGTATTTTGAAGTTTTATTTAAATAATAAAGGTATTTGTCCCGACTCCCGCTGCTGTCCCCTCCTCCCGCTTTTTCCTGGTCTGTCTGCCCGCCTGTCTGCCCACCCGTAGTTTTTGCTGGGAATTGTTCCAAGGAGATCTAAACCGGCCTGTAACCTGTTACTTTCCCAGAGCACTTGGTCCATCTGCCCGAAGTTCTAGTCAAAGGGACCCCTCTGATATCATGATGTCTCCTTGATATAAGGTGGCTATGTAAATATTGGTGCCTATCTCCCTATTGGTCTGGTCTACCAGCCCTGTCTTTTGGAGCAAACTTTCCCTGATTTCTCAAACTCCTGTTTTTGCTCCTGGTCTGCTTTCTAATGCCATTGGACATCTCAACCAGGTCCCCACCAACTTAGCATCCTGTGTTTTGTTCCCTTGGTCAGCCTCTTACCTTGAGGGATTGTTGCCCCCTCCAGAATCCAGAACTACTGAAACCCCCTTTTTCCGACTTGGCCAATCCTCTCCCCACAGCAGTCTCAGCTCCCTCCCTACTCTCCTTGCACCAGATCCCTGTGTTAGATCCAGATGTCCCTCCCACCCGGGATTGCTCTCTGTGGTTGCTTACAGGGGCCTTGGATGCATATTCCCTCCCCTTTCACAGCCAGCCTCCTTTGGGAGGCCCCTTTGAGCGGCTATCCCAGTCTTGCACTGGATGGCATCCTGGTGGTTGGTCCCACCAGGATGGGAGCCAGACTTTGTTAGTCTAGCCCCCCTCTCTTACATAAAGTGCTACCCCATCCATGACAAGGAGCTGCAGCTATTGTCTGTTGTGTAGAGAATTGGTACTGTTATCTGGATAGGACATATTCCTTTACCTAGGTGCCCACCAACTATAAGACCTTAAAATCACTCAACAAACTGCCTCCACTATTTAAATTCAGGAAGGATGGGGTTAACAGCTATAATCTCCAGTTGAAGATAGGATAGAAGTCTTGCAATAAGTTAGTCTTGGCTGATGCTGTCATAAGGCTGTATACCAATCCTATTGCTGGAAACCATGGTATGGATACTGGCTGGCCCCTACTTTATCTACTCTATGAGATAAACTGCTACCAGGGGCAATATTATTAACATTTTCAAGCTTGAGATATCAAAGTCCCCTTTGATCAATGGTCCCCCTCTCTAATAATAAGCTACACAAAAAATATATAACCACTGTCATTGATTACTTCACCTGGTGGTCTGTTTTATGGCAAATCACTAATCACACTACCACCACCATAAATTAATTAATTGGGAAAATAGTGGCTTTTTTGGCTCTCCCAGAAAAATTTCTTTGCTGATGGTGGCAAGGAGGTTTTGAGGGATGCCATTAAGGCCTTCAACATCAAAAGTATCATCAAGAAGGTGGTGACTCCAACATACCACCCACAAGTCAATGGGCTGATAGAACAACTATACGACTCTTTAGTATAACTAATTTCCAAAATATAACAAAAGCATCCCAATACAACATAGAAAGAAAGTTTTCAACTGCTCTCTTAATCCTATGAGCCATAATTAATTGTGTTACTAGGTTAAAACCTTCAAGATATAAGCTCCCATCATTTAATACTTGCCATGTTGACACTTGGCAAAAATAAATCTCTATATTTCCTTTATATGATAATGATTATCCTGGATTAAAATATTTCTCTTGATGTTAAGAGCTTATTTTTATTTTACTTTAAGGTTTCAAGTGAAAATTTAAGGGATAAAAAATTAACATAAAATTTAGGACTTTTTAAATGGAGGATGTTATATTCTAATGGTTCAAAATCTGGTGGTTATCACTAGGTTTAGTCCCAGCACTTTATAAATTGGAAATCAAAACAGCTTTCTTAGAATCACATACATTAAAACAACCTCTATTTATATTGCCAGACTGCCTCTTACTATCACCCCTTCTAATTAAAAATAGTGTTTCAAGGTTTCATAATAAGAACAAATATACATCCAAGGGGATATCAAACATCTATAAGCCCACTATCCCATCAGGAACCCTATGTACATAGTCAACCCTTGGTATGCTAAGTTAGATCCTTAACTCATTGGATCCTTCAAGATATCTGCAGCTATTAATAGCCATTTCTATAGCCTAATGATACAAAAGCAATCCCAAACATCTTTACCACAGCTTATTGTGCCCTTGTCACATTATCTCTGCCCAAAAACTCTTTTTCTCACTTTTCTAGATGTTTCACAGGATACCATCCTTATTGAGGACATCAGGGTAGTAAAAAGGAGACAAGGGTGAGCATTTCAACTACAATTTACACCTCATTACTCAAAGTTTTTCATGATGCTCAAGGGGCTCTTAGTGAACTGCCCATGATGGATCTAACAGCATATTCTCTTTTGATTTCCCAAACATGATAAGATCCCATATTCTAATATAAGGTACATCCTAAATTAAAACACATAACTCAATTATAAACCCTATTTACAACATTGCTGATATATATTGGTATAATTACCACATATACCATCCCCTTGTAGCACAATGATTTTTCATAGTATAAGAATATCTTCTTTTCCTGTAAGAACTTACTTTCACAAAACAACCTATTAAAATCAAGAGACAGCAATCAATGAAAGCTCCCAGCCCAATTTTTCTGAAACTCATTTTAATCTCTTGAACTTTTCTCCTTACTTTATATTCTTATATTCTTGTCTTTATGTTTTAATATAAGATTTAAAAAAACAGTTTTCATCTGTCTTGAAACCTATTGGAAGTGCATTAAATTTCATAAATTTATTATTATTCCAGATTAATGAGTCCAATTAAAAATTAAATGCAGGATTATCATATAATCACATTATTCTTATAATTTCTACATTAAAAAATAATGAGAACATTAGAGATATTTTAGGATTCAGATTTGACTAAACAGAGAGTCAATGGTCCCAGATGATGAATAAATGAATATTAAAAGCTTTTAAACAGCCAATTTGAACAAAAATGAATTTACTTGAGGCACAGATCACCAATTTGACTCCCATAATTACAAAACTAGCCAATTAAAGGAGAAGTCAAAAAAGAATATCTATCTCCTTCAACACAGGAATCCAGATAAGCTGTGACCAATTACTAAGCCATACAATTGAGGAATGTACTTAATTACAAGCCTTTTTACTTTCTATTTCAGGCTGAAGGCCTTGCTTTATCTAGACCATTATTACCAAAGCCTTGCTTGCAGTATTATAATTTACAAATTTCCTCAATATTCTTCAGTAACTTCTTAAACCCTTCCCTTTTCTTAAATGCCAATAATCTAAAAGATTTCCCAATAAGTCTCCTCACTATATTTTCTAGCTATATTTTTTGAAACTGAAATAAGGATAGTTAATTATTGGTAATAGGGAAGATAAAAGTCCAGAAAGGGGAAATAAATGGGATTATTAATAATTTGATCTTTATTGCAAATTAAGGTGATTCTTATACTCAGTAAATAAGTCATTAGGCTACCAATGGGTGTCACTATGGAAGTAATTCAAATAAGATGTATATATGGGAAGGATAAGTCATGGGTGGGATCATTGTTGTAAATTATATATGCTCCTTATTGAGGAATATGATATTCTGCTATGTTAAAGAGATCAAAAAAGGGAATATGATGTTAGATTCATCATTGGGAAGCTCATTGAGTGTAAATTGTATATTTGAGATACAGTGGCAACTGGGATTTTGATTCTAGTTGCCACACCTCCCTGCCCCCCTTGGCCTCAATAACTATAGGAACCTGTGGATCATATAGGAAGTTAAAAAAGAAGCATTTCTGGGTGGAAATAGTGTATAAGGTGTAAAATTGATTGTGATACAGCTAATTGGTGCTGCCCTTGACATACTGTAAATTCAGAACCTAAACATAAAAATGTTGGATTGTCAAATCCTTGATCCAAATTTCAAATCACTTTTGCGGGCAACTCAGCTGAGTGAAAAGTAAAATATTAAATAAAATCAATCATTATATTTAGCCTTTTTGATTTAGTTAAATTGGCAAATTTGAATCTCTTGAGCAGATAACTCAACTAACAAAAGACAAAACTCAGCAAACAAATGTGGGATATATAAATCAGAAATGTGGGATTCTAATTTACAATTTGAGATTTCCTGTATATCAAACAAATCATAGACATCATGTGAAAATTAACAAATCTGAAATTGCAGGATTGTCAAATCCAAGAACCAAGTTTCAAATCATAATTGCAAGGAATTTGAAATAAATATAATTTATGGGTGTCTCAAAAAGGATGTTAAATGATCTATAGTGGATTTGTGCTGATTCTTTTAGGAAGCACAGGCATTCTCAAAAATCACCCTATTCCATTTTAGGACGGCTAAAATTTAGATCATAATATTCACCAACTTATCATATATAACAATAAAATTGACTAAAATATACATTCCTCTTCTTGAGTTTAAAAGTATAATAAAATTTTTATTATGTCTTTTTCCAAAACCAACCAAGCAACAAGCTGTTCCTTGGCCTTGACAAAATCATGCAGGGCTACATTGGGTCTCTTAACGGTGAAGCCTCTGTCTATGGCCACTCCCAACCTGCAGACCCTCCACAAGCATCACCCAGGAGTGTGTTCTTTCTCCAGCGTCCTCAAGCATGGCCCTGTTTGCCCATCACACACAGGCAGCTGCTAACCCAAATCATACATCAACACTAGCATCTGGAATTGACCAAGTGAGTCATGGGGCCACCAATGGAAGCTGGAATCCAGAAACAGCCAATCAGATGACACTGTCTGGTTCTCAAGGAAGACACACCCCGCCTCCAGCCAATCAGCCTGTAAGACACAGAAGAAAATTAATCACTCCAGAGATTGTTCTTGAAATGGTTGAAAAGCAAGGGATGCTTATGTCCCTCAGGGAAATTGCGGCTGCAATGGGTTTTGCAAAGTCCACTGTGGCTGCAACCCTGCAAGCCCACGCCAATTGTGGCCCCCCTACCAAGAAGACCTCAACTGGTGCCCGTACTTTGACCAAAGGTGACACAGCCCATCCCCTTATGATGGTCATTATGGAATGTGACCCGTGGATGCCCCTGGTCCAGGTACGTCTCCAGCTGGGACTCCACAGCAGCTTCCCCAACAAAAGAACGGTGAATTTGTGGATGCACAGAGTTGTGATTGCCGCCAGACTCTTATCCAATCAGGTTCTTGGTGGCCCCATTTTGGTGGAAACTGACCCCTATGATTATACTGCCGTCAATTTCATCAAAGGAAGGGCAATGAGGGCCTGTAATGACGACATCTTCCTATCATATGCTAAGATCTTGGCCAGTATCTAAGATTTTGGTGAGAAGCGTATCCAGTCTGACGTATACAAGCGCAGCCCTGTGAGAGAGGGGGGCTAAACTAACTAAATTTGGCTCCCATCCTGGTGAGAGGATCTACCAGAACACAATCCAGTGCAGGACTAGTATGGTTGCTTGAAGGGGTGTCCATAGAGAGGACGTGGCAGACAGCCGGGGGAAATAGGAGTCTAAACCCATCAAAATCATTCCACTAAGTAACCAGGAAGCACGCTTGGAAGCAAACTCTGGGATACCCAAGCCTTTTTCTGGGACCAAGACAATAGGATCCCCAGATGGGAGGGGCATAGGGCGAGCTAGACCAGGGGGAGTAGCAGGAGCTGTCTCAATGACAGGAAACTCAAGATCATTGCAGGTTAGACTTCTCACAACATTCTGGCTGGTAGTGTATATCCCCTGAGCACAAGTGGGGATATCCTCAAAAATGTGCAGGAACTGATTAGGGTTGGTGCCAACGCAAAGAAAGGGATTGTAAAAACAGCCCCAGAGATCTGCAGAGGTAGACCAAATCATTACTAAGGCTAGCGCCAAAGTGAGGATCACAAACTTAACCAGAGGTACTATCATTTGTTGTTGGGTCTTAAAATAGAGGCCAACAAACTGTAGTGATTCCCTTGGATTTTTTCTTTATCTCAAATGCAAGATAAATTGGCATCAACACAAGCAAGCAGTTTTCTATGTTGCTGGTGAAGGAGAACAGCAGCCGCAGGCCAAAGGGTTGGTGAGTGGACAGCTGTGTAAAAGGGAAGCATGTGTAGGACTCCAGAAAAAGCAAAAGCAAAGCAAGAACAAAATCAAACTTAAAATAGGTAAATATATGAAATTCACTACTAAACTTTAAAATTGAGTCAATCTTTTCAAAGAAAAAAAGGTATACATTAACTCTGATGTCAAGCACGTCTACAAAGGCTTTGGAAAGCGGCAAGTAAGCCCAAAGGGAAGGGGAACAGGTAAAGATAACAAAAACCAATACTAACACTTTAGATAATCAGAAGGGTCAAACAAGGACCCAAACTACCAAAATCCAAATGTTGTTTTAGAAAAAGGTTCAAACTTTTAATTGTAAGAATGAGCAAGCAGGGGACCAAAAAATCCCCTGTCTTGTTATAAGGTAGGAACCAAATTCAAAGGTCATCTGACCCAGAGGAGCGGATTTGATTGGCTACAGGAGAAATTTTTTCAGGCAAATCCAGCAAGCTGGAGGGTTTTGCAACAATTTCCGGGTTCAACTCTGATTGGCTGGCATCACTGGAATGATTTAGATCAGCATTCAACTCAGTTGAATTGAAATTTGATGGTTTGGCAGTAGCGCAACCTGGTTAGTTGGACTTAAATAATTTTAAATGTGGTCAAGCCCAAGCCAGGAGATAGTCTAAATTAATCAGGGATTCATCCCAAGTGAGGACAGAATCCAAAGCACCATTATTTGCCACCTAAGAAGGGTATGCCAACACAAATCTCTCATCAATTGTGTGGGCTAAATCTTCAAGGGAATTGAGGGGCTTGG
Source organism: Entomophthora muscae (assembly GCA_014839935.2). Classification (NCBI taxonomy): domain Eukaryota; kingdom Fungi; phylum Entomophthoromycota; class Entomophthoromycetes; order Entomophthorales; family Entomophthoraceae; genus Entomophthora; species Entomophthora muscae. The sequence continues at coordinate 80,836 of QTSX02000834.1, read as the reverse complement.
CCAGCTTCTGGGCTGATTTTTTTGTGCAGCGCGGGAAGATTGTCCTATCCAGAGCTAAAGGGGGAAACAACTTTACAGGCCTAATCTTGTATTGTTTTTTTGGGGCTTTATTAGAAGTTTCCCCATTGGGCATCAATTATTACTTGGCAATATTGAACACCGCAGATGGGTATGCCTATCAGACAGAGCTCAAGGCCATGCTGGAGGAGTGGGCCACACAAAACGCTGTGCACACAGTTGTACTTAGTGCTGAGATGGAGCAGCAGGAATGGGCAACCCAAGAAATCAGGGCTGCAGGGCATACCTGTTGGTCCTACCTCATCAACCACGCCAACATGCATCTTGCAGATGTATGTCTCTACAATTTCAGTTCTGCCCTCAGGCGCCTAAAGGCTGCCACCTACAACAAACTATGCACCCAAATTGATAAGGGTTATGAGCTTTTCCTTTCCGTGTTCATCCAGGACTTATTTTATCTCATCATCTTCTATGCAAGTGATAGTGATAAGTCCATAAAGGACCCCTGCCTCCCCCCACGCCAGTCCATCAGTTTTGTCAAGCCAGTATATGTGACAGAAGAAGAATTCAAGCAATTGAAGCAAACCGCTCTTGCTGCCCCTTCCCAGTTAACAAACCCTACCTCCCCAACCCCCCTCAAACCACCTGTGTTCCAACCCTGAGTCCCAAGCCACTACTAATCCCCCCACTATCTCTGATGCCATCCCTTTGACAGGAGCAGATGAAGTTGATGTTCATTCTGCCCATTCCCTCCCCCTTCCCGTCCTTTGATTAGTAAATAAATCTTTTCTTTGTGACAACTTATTAAAATTAATATCTCTCTTTCAATTCATAATTAATATTATTTTCTTTTTACATTATCAACATTTCCCATAATTAATACAATGTTGTACATTTTACAAATAGCTTAAAATGATTAGCTTACATATTTTTCATTGTTATTAAAGAAATTAAAGACCATAAATGTAAATATTGCACAAGAATATTGCAATTAGATATCAACTCTTGATATTTTGATATTATGTGCATAACTCAATGCATTTTGTTTAATAAAATTCATTGTAAACTTGGCCTTATCTATTATATTTAATGGAATGGACTGTGTTTATATTAGAGAGCCATTAACGCTTAGTACAAATATTGATACATAGTGCATTTTACAGTTGGTATATTTACCTATTGATAATGGTTCTGTAAACCTTTTAGTTGGATTTTGCAAGGTAATAATAATGTAATATGTTAATAAATTACTGTTTATTGTCTTTAATTGGCTGATATTCTTTGCTGTGGCAATAGTGCATTTTTTGATATTTATGCACTGGTTTTCAATTGGTTGGTTTCACATCCAATTGCAAAGGCAATAGGAAATCAAGCCGCCACCCCAAGACTGGATGTGGTTGGGGTGGCGGCTTGTTTTCCTATTGCCTGTGCATTTGGATGTGAAACCAACCAATTGAAAACCAGTGCATAAATATCAAAAAATGCACTATTGCCACAGCAAAGAAGATCAGCCAATTAAAGACAATAAACAGTAATTTATTAACATATTACATTATTATTACCTTGCAAAATCCAACTAAAAGGTTTACAGAACCATTATCAATAGGTAAATATACCAACTGTAAAATGCACTATGTATCAATATTTGTACTAAGCGTTAATGGCTCTCTAATATAAACACAGTCCATTCCATTAAATATAATAGATAAGGCCAAGTTTACAATGAATTTTATTAAACAAAATGCATTGAGTTATGCACATAATATCAAAATATCAAGAGTTGATATCTAATTGCAATATTCTTGTGCAATATTTACGTTTATTGTCTTTAATTTAGTAATGATGATGAAAAATATTCACGCGTTGAAGGTAGTACTATAAAAACCAGTTTTTTGATATAATTCAAACAAAATGTCAAATATCTATAACTTAATAAACAAATTAGATTCAGCCCTCCAAAAGGTTGTTGATCTTGAATACAACATAAGGGAAATTTTGGTAAATCAACTGGGAAATGAGGGAAGAGCCTTGGTCCAGAAAAATGAAACTGCAAAAAATAGCCTGGGAAAAATGGTCAACAAAGAACACAAAGAAATATTTTTAAATCTTCAAAAGGAAATACCCAAGCAGTTAGATTTCAAAAGTGAAAGTTACAACTTGTGGTAATTTGCAAAAACCCAATAGAAAGAATACTCAAAAAATCAAAATAATTGAAGTTAATGAAATCCCACATGAAATAAACACAAATGAAGAGGAAACCAACCAAATGGAAACAGATGAAAACAAAACTCAGTCAAGAAGCAGGAGCACTTCAAGAAATATAGAATTTTTATCAAATGAAAACCAGGAAGAAACACAATTTGCAAGAAAGATAAGAAAAATTAAGCCTAGGAAAATTAATGAAGAGCAGCCAACGCTCATGAAGTTTGCTGAGGTGGCGCCTGTGGCTGAGGGGGCCGCAGGGGAAACAATTAGTAAGTCTTTTTATGTTTTACTTATATTTTTTAGTTATCACTAGGAATGGGGACAAGGTTGCGGAAGTGGCGGCTTTTACACCAAGTTAGTTCTACAGGGGTTACCAGTCACTGGTAACCCCTGTAAAACAAATTAATAAAAACCAAATAAATAAAATAATTCAACATAATATGAATACTTTTGCAAATATTGAAGCTCAAGATAGGGAATATTTATCACCCGCAGGGTGCTCACCGTGATTGAGGGAAGCATATGAAATAGGATTAAATATCAACTTCAAAGAAATGGATGAAATTTGCGGGCATATCAAACTGAACTTCAATGAATATATATACAAAAGCATTCAAAGATTCCCCTTCACAAACATCAACAAATATGAAAAGAATTTAATAAAAACTAACTTTCAAATATGAACTGAATATCTAAAAACTGAAATTTTTAATGAAGTATTCAAGGCACTGTCAAATAAAGTTGGGGATGCAGTCCTTGTGAACACATTTAATCCTTTATTTATTTTGTTTGTGGAGGCATGAGGGGCTGATACAAGTTGGGCGCCCCCCAGAACCCTCTTTAAATTCAATCAAACTTCCTATATCAATAGATTAGTTCAAGTATTCAAAAAATTGTGCATTTTCTTGGAAAAATACACCTCACAAAGAATGCATTTTGTGGTATACCTTGGCATCCTCCTTCACTGCATATTAAAAACCAATGTCAAAAAGTTGGAGGATGTACCTATTCAAATTGATATATGCCGCTTAGCACTCAAATGCCAGAAGACACTGCGGGGTATAGGACAGTTGAGCACGTCCTGGATGACTCCTTTGCATTGGCAAGGTTGTATTGGTACTATGTACCCCTGAAAGAAACATATTAATCAATTTGTTCACCAGGCTTCCTTTTATTAAACGCTTCACCAACCACTGGGGTACAGAGTGCCACCCCTCTAGCAATTGCATCCAGGGCTGTCCACCACGTACAGAAAAGTATGTGGATCTAATTAGATGCATTAGCTGAAAATTTAATTTTGGGATATAATTCCCCGGAATAATTGCATTCCCCTTTGCAATTAGCATCCCCTTAATAAATATTTTTCCCTTGCAACTTAAATTTTATTTTTTTTTAAAAAAAATTATTTTAATATTAAATATTTTCACTGAAATATGTAATATTAAAATTTTAATAGTAAAATTTTAATTTTAAATATTTAAATATTAAAATTTTAGTATTACATATTTCAATATTAAAATTTTTAATATATAATATTTCAATATTTAACAAATCACAATTAAATAAAAATAGTTAAATTTTGAATATTTAAACTTTAATATATAAATTTCAAGATTTATAACTATAATTTTACTTTTAATATTTTAATTTTATTTTAAATTTTATTAGGTAAATTTTAATATTAATATATCTAAATATATTACAAGACATTAGTTATAGTTGCAACCACGTCAAATAATAAAAATAAGTTAATTTTTTTATTTACTAGCTTGTTGAGTACGGCTTCATTTATTACATATACAAACAACAAGAATTGAATTTATCTGCATCATGTGAACCGCTCCACTATTGTTCTAAACAAATGATTGTTTAGAACTCAAATTACCTTTCCCTTGTAATATTATTTGATAAACATATTCAATATGCTTGACCTGCATCCTAAGTACTAATTAGTAAGTAATATATGAAAATCATTGGTTTCCGTGTTGTGTGGCTATAGTGGCACTTAAATAACAAGGATCAGATGATGACCTGCAAGGTCCAATTTGTGGCTTAGAAAAGCCAAAGTACCATCAAGGATTCACAATTATTTTAATAAACTAATTTATTTCTATCTTTTTTTAATTTATTTATTTGTTAGAGCAAAAGCCAATAATAATATTCAGTGCATTACAATAAAAATATATCCATCTTATCTTTTATAATTAATTTTACTTATCTTTTCTATGTATTCTTATATTTCTATAATACAATCAAACAAAACATTATTATATATAAATAATAATTTTTGAGTCCTAATAAAAACAAACTAAATAAAAATAAAAACAAAACAAACCTGGAGTGCCCATTTATCTGATTGGCTCAGAGGCCAGGGCTTTAGGGAGGAAGAATTCCGAGTGCTCATAGAAAGCTGCCACCACATCAGGTGGCATTGCAAATTGGCTGATCTCAAGAATTTTGAAGAGATCCTCAGTGTCCTGAGGGAGGCCTTGTTTCACCTTATTCTTGATCCAACCAAACACCTCCTCAATTGGATTCAGGAATGGGGAATATGGCGGGAGGAAGAGAAGTCTCATTGGACAATTGTTAAGCTGGTGGATGGAGATGTGGCTGTTTTTGTCAATGGGGAGGGGGCTTGGACACAACCAGATCCACTTTGTGGAGCCCAACATTATAAAGCACAACAATGTTAGTTGTGCCGCTGTAATTTATCCAAAGGTACTCCTTGACAGCTTGGAGAAAATTGAGAAAGGTCCCACTATTATAGGAACCCTTGATCATTTGGTATTGGTCCAACCCGCAAGGACCAAGAAGTGCTACCATTGAATAGGTCTGGGAGCAAACATCTGCACAATGGGCTACGCCGTCCTTGGACCCCTTCTTGACCCACTCATGCCTAGAACTGAGTGAGGAGGAAAACAACAATCTGTTGATATAGAAGAACTGGACATTCCCAGTTCTTTTAGTGCCAGATATGTCTTGGTATAAATGTGTCAATCCTTGATGGTCTTTTCACTGTTTCTATTATACAGCAAAACTCCCAGTACTTTCCAGGAGAAGCCCAAATCAACCATTGTTTTGTAGACAAGGGTTTTGGAAAAAGAAAGCCTGAACTCCGTGGCAATCATTGATTGGACAGCAAGTGTGTCCAGGTGGCAATCCTTGGCTACCCACTGCTTGATTGCATTGATATGAATAGGCTGAAGGAGTTTGGGCTGTCTTTTTGCCTTGGTGGATTTGGCAATTTTCCTGGTATTGCCATACTTGTTGTTGATGTCAGCAATGTATCTGGCCGTGACACCAAATTGGGACGCAATATCCTGAACCGCCATTCCCGCGTTCAAGCAGTTGAGGAGAGCTTCACACTCACTATCTGTCAACCAATGCCAGTCCTTGGAAGGTACCACAGCATCCTGGCTACCAGGCTCAACACAGGGAACAGGTACCTTTGTGTAGAAGGTGGGATCACGCTTGCTTGCAGTGGCGCCATCAATGGTTGAATACACAATAGGCAAAGATGATTCCTCAGTTGTGGCCAATGGCTGATAGGAGGTATCAAAAACGCAGGGGCAGGAAGTAGCAACTCTTGGGTCAAGAGTGCAGGGCTGGGTGACAACTGGGTATACGGTGGAGGTGTAAGTAACCTCAGTATTCCCGGTGACTCTGGTGTAGGAGACTTTTTTGGCAGACCTTGAGAGTGGCTTCTGTCTGGGATTCAGGCTGGTTGATCAGGCTTGGGATGCGGGAGGTGGTTGGCTGGCGCTGACACCTTGGGAGGTGTCGCAGATCCTGAATGGATTAGACGTAAAGTCATCTATCTAGGGATTAAGCAATAAAACAATTGCGCTATTGCATCCTGATTCTACTAGTGATAAAGACGTTTAAAACGCCCCAAAAACAGGTGTTTGATTCCTTTTGAATGCGCACAAGGCACAGGATTCACTTCCGGGATTATAAATAGAACAACAAAGTTATTTATATCTACCTCCTTAAGGAAAGCTGCAAGGAAGCGGTTGTTCTCTTGCGCAGGACTTTTAGCTGTACCAATCCACTCTCCTCTATTTGGGAAGTCCTTCTGTCTGTGCCTCCCTGCCCCTGGTGGCAATTCCCCCGCCTCACACTATATAAGTGTGATACTATCTAAATAAACACCAGTTTTGTCTTATTATCTTCTTATACTCTTCTGTCCTTACCCAGGCTGTCACTATACCACAACAGGTATTGTATTAAGATAAAGAAGTAGTAGACTAACTATTTGTAGAAATCAGCACCCAGGCTGCATATTTTACAGCATTGGCGCTCATGGCTTCTTCAAACCACAGCTTCCTCTCTTTCTACCCCCGCGGCCTTGTTTTTGTGGTGGGAGAGATGTCCTTGCCTATACCTGCGGCTCCTTCTTCTCAACCCACTCCAGGATCAACCTTCACTGCTTCTGGCTCTCTATCTGGTAGACTCTATGGCTCTTCCTATGGTCAACCAGGACTAAGCCAGTGGTTGCTTAACTGCCAACAACTTTTGGAAATTGCCAGCTCCCAATCAAGTATTATCTTCTGGATGAACTCCATTGAAAAAGCCCTTACCTCCTTGATACCAGTCCAGCCTGACCCCATGGCTGAAGCAACTGGCATGAACCGCGTCTCCTGCTCCTTGGAGCCTGCCTTGGTGAAGGAAGTATGCTGTCAATATTCTCCTCCTTCTTCTTCTGGTTGTTCTCCTGATGGAATCTCCCTTAATTCTGGAACCCTTCAAACTGATAGCTGCTCTGGCCCCTGCTCTGCCCCCCCCCCCCCCAAACCTTGCTCAAAATATATCAGAAGCTGTTCACTCTCACTCTGGAATGGCTCTATGGATGAGCAAGATAGAACATGTACTTTTTCCTTGGTACCCACCCAGATGAATCAGCATGTTGCCCTGGAGTTCTATTATCATCAACAGAAAACTCCTAAGCTGGAAGACATCCATAACAGCTACACATTGGGATTCTCTGCTCTTCAGGATACTATAAAGGCTCAAGAGAGATTGATGGGGTTTCTGGAAGAGGAATTAGTTCTGGCCTTTCAGGGAAAAAAAGAGTGGCTAGATGAGTTGGATGCTCAACGTGCTCTCCTTCACTCCCTTCAGGACCAACTAAGCAAGCACCTTGAAGATGCCTCAGCAATTAGTACCCCTAATACTCTAATGGGATTGTATGGTAATGTTAAAGCTGATAGCTTCCCCTCTCAGAAGATCCATACTACATTGCCCCTTCCTGACTCCCACCACTGTCACAGAAGCAATGAAGAGGATGTCTCCTTCATTGCACCTTCAGCAGGTACCCTGGAGTCTCCCTGGGAACCTGATAGCAATCCCTCCATCACTCCTGATGGTTCTGAAGCAACTAAACCTCAGTCTAGTCAGATCAAGGAAAAATTCACTGATGATTCTGGCATTGAGGAGTACAATGAGGATCACTCAAAAAATTACTAAGCAGCCAGGACAAGGAGAAATCCTTGGCTGCATTTGTGGTTTCACCTCCCTTTTCTCCCCCCCATTCCTCTCTCTCCTGATCTTCCTGTGCCTGACCCTGGCACTTGTTGTTTCTTTACAACAGAGTCTTCTGATACCCCTCTGCTGGTTGACTTTGCCTCTCAATCAGAAACATTGGATTCTTGCATTGTGAGAATGCAAGAAGATCTTGTCTACTGGGTCCCCACATTCAAGTTCTTCTTGGCCATGGACCTGATACCTACTACTGCAAATTGATCTCCCTCCAGATGACCCAGAGAATTGTGTCATCCTTGCCAACCAAGGGCTATTCCAACCCACAAGGATGCCTCAAGGTCTTTCCAATGCCCTGGCTACCTTCCAGTGGGCCATGGATGCAGTGATAGGCGACCTCAAACTCACCAGCGTCTTGGTCTACCTGGCTGACATTAATGTGTCCTCCTGAACTTTTAATGATCATCTGCAGCACTTGGAAGAAGTCTTCCAGAGGTTAATTGCAGCTAATGTCAAGCTCAACTCACACAAGTGCAACTTCTTCAAGGATCATCTCGAGTTATTGAGGTTCATCATTAGCCAAGATGGACTTGGTCCTGTTCCTTTGAAGGTGGAAGCCATTGAGAAAATGCAGATCCCAGCCAATAAGCGGAATGTGAAGGTCTTCCTGGGGATGATTGGGTTTTTTTGTTGCTTCATCCCCAACTTTGCATCCCTGGGCAACCCCCGTTTTCAGCTTCTCTGAGCTGATAAGAAATCCTTCTGGAGCCCAGCGTGCCAATCTGCCTTCAATGCTCTCAAGGGAACACTGACTGCAGCCCCTGTACTGGTCTATCCTGACTTTTCCAAGCTGTTTGTGGTTCATACAGATGCTAGCCTGACTGCAATTGGGGGTGTTTTCTCCCAAATGGACTCTGAAGGACTTGAACATCCTGTTGGATACTGCTTGCGTACGCTTAACGTTCACAAGAGTAACTACACTGTCACCAAACAAGAGTGTCCGGATGTGATATACTCCTACCAACAATTCATAGTCTACCTCCATGGGGTACATTTCACAGTTGTAACAGACCATGCCTCCTTGCAATGGCTGAAGACCCTCAAGGACCCTCAAGGACCCTGAAGGACATCTGGCGCGTTGGGCCATTAAACTTCAGGCTTATGACTACAAAATTATTCATTGAGACAGAGCAGTCCACCAGAATGCTGACTGTCTCTTCCGCCTTCCCACTGTTGCCTTAGTATCCCCCATGGATGACATTCTCTATGAAAAGCTTATGGAGGATCCTTCTTTGTGGGGGGAGCTGGTAGAGATACAGAGAGCTTTCAAGAAGCTAACTGTTGATACCAAGGTCTCTAAGGTACAACTCCTGAAGCTTTGTGGATACTCTTGGCTACCCTACATACGCCCATCCCTACGCATGGACTCAGTAGTGGCCGCTCACAAGACTACTGGTCATGATGGCATACAGAAGACGTTAGCTCTGCTACAGCAGCACTGCTTCTGGGAAGGAATGTACACTGATGTAGTATATACACTAGCCAACTGTCATGACTGCAACATTGAGAGGCCTAAGGTTGCCAAGTTTCAACACAGACTGATACGCCCTGGGTTTGCCTTCCAAACTGTAGCCATTGACGTAGTGGGCCCCCTGCCAGCTACCAACAGCCGCAACAAGTTCATCATTGTGGCGGTTGACCATCTGCCTAAATGGGTAGAGCCAAGGCAATTCCCAACCAATCTGCACTGGTGACAGCCATGTTCATCCTGGAGAATATCATATACAAACATGGTTGCTCCCAGATCCTGCTGACAGACAATGGTACCAACTTCACCAGTTACATCATCCCTCTCCTCAACCAACTGATGGGAATTTGTGGGACACTATCCACTCCTTATCACCCATAGCTAAATGGCATGGTAGAGCGCACTAATGGGAGCCTAGTCCAGATACTCTGGAAGCTCAGTCACCAACATAAAACTGAATGTGATACCTTCCTGCCTGCGGCCACCCTTGCATATAACATTGGGTACCATTGTGCCACTGGCAAGCCGCCCTTCACACTGCTCTACAGCCAGCAACCAGGACTCCCCCTTTACTATATTCCTTGGTAAAGCCCAGCCTGGCTGTGTCCCCAGAGGCGTACCTCAACAAGCTGGTTCAAACTCTTATTTGCTTGCAATCAGAGGCCTACACTGTAAACTTAAACCATAAGTTGCAGGACCTAGAACAATCTGCATCCAAACGCCCTGCCTTACCCACTTACCTGGTAGGAGACTCAGTCTACTTCTTCATCAATAGAGGGTATGGCTGCAAATCCAAACTTGCCTCCCTTTGGCAAGGCCCAGTTCAAGTTATCCAGAAGACTGGCCCCAACTCCTACACCCTTAAGGAGCCCCATTCTGGGCAATTGATCACTAGAGTACACGCTAAGTATATGTGTGCTGCTCCTAGTGACTAATAGTAAGCCTCAATGAGGACAATAACTCAAAAAAATAAAAGCCTGATTAAAAAATTACATGGGTTGTTGTTCTGTTTGCAATAGTGTTGTACCAAAGTATGAGGAATAAGAATAAAAGAACAAGGTGTTTATTGGAGACTGACAAGACTCTTCCAGCACTGCACCAACTGTTCTACCACCTGAATGACAGCCAAGAAACACAACTGGTTGCCTACAGATCCACAAAGCCAATGACCAAGGATTGGGCAACAAACCCCCACCATGCAAGAAACACAATTGACCCCAATGTCAACAGAAAAGGCAACCCCCAAGAAGATACATTCCCACAGAAGACTCTCACAAAGGGCATACTCTACTGGGACCTGACCACCCACCCCATAGAATACAGACAAGACCCACTCAAGGAAGATCCCCATGTTCTCCTCCCGCTTGGTATCACAGCAGTTGGTTCCTCAAATAACAAGGTTGCCAGCCATCACCATTGGCACCAGATGGGCAGTCCCCTCCACTGTGTACAACTTCAACACTTCCTGGAAGGCTTGCCAAAGACGTTGCTCAAAGTTGTCAGAGGTTTTCCAACTGACTGGCTAAGCCTTGGTAACCCCAGGTGTTGCCCAAGCACAAAGGACTGATTTCACTATGTTGGATACCGTCCCCTGTTGCAAGACTGAAAGACCCTAACCTCAAATTGAAATTCCTTCAGCTGAGCCTCCAAGTATTCTTCTGCCACCCGCATGGAGAACCGCCTATGGATACTGTTACCCTTTTGCAACCCAGTTCCTGTCACCTCCCTGGGCTCACTCAAAGCTAGGAACAGCGCAGCAAACAATGGTTCTGTCCCCTCTAAGGCCAGCTGAGGCACCAGTAGCTGATCTAAGTGAACCCCCAAGTCCAGATAGCTGCCGTCCACATTATGCAGGACTACTTGCTTCTCTGCTGCCTTCATCACCTCCACTGGCCTGGTATGCTTGCGCCTCTTTGGAATTACCACTTGCACCTTCTTCAAGACTCTTCTTGGAACTCTTCTAGAGCTACTGTTCACCATAGCTATCACATTGAGACGCCAGCCACTTTTAAACCTGTTGTCTAATCCAGTGGAGGGAAATGTTGCAGATCCTGAATGGATTAGACGTAAAGTTGTCTATCTAGGGATTAAGCAATAAAACAATTGCGCTATTGCATCCTGATTTCTAATAGTGATAAAGACATTTAAAACGCCCCAAAAACGGGTGTTTGTTTCACCTTTTGAATGTGCACAAGGCACGGGCTTCACTTCTGGGATTATAAATAGAACAACAAAGTTATTTATATCTACCTCCTTAAGGAAAGCTGCAAGGAAGCGGTTGTTCTCTTGCGCAGGACTTTTAGCTGTACCAATCCACTCTCCTCTATTTGGGAAGTCCTTCTGTCTGTGCCTCCCTGCCCCTGGTGGCAATTCCCCCGCCTCACACTATATAAGTGTGATACTATCTAAATAAACACCAGTTTTGTCTTATTATCTTCTTATACTCTTCTCTCCTTACCCAGGCTGTCACTATACAACAACAGGTATAGTATTAAGATAAAGAAGTAGTAGACTAACTATTTTTAGAAATCAGCACCCAGGCTGCATAATTTACGGCAGGAGGCCTGTGTATTGACATGACTCCCCTAAAGTTGGGTTCTGGGTCTGTTCTTGGACCCTCTGGGATGCCCTTGTGGATGGACTGCCCCGCAGGCTGGTGCAGGAGCTGGTTGGGAATGTGATTGATGGTCCATAAAAATAAAATAAATATATATTTTAGATTAAATATGTATTTATTTGGATTTATAGGTTTAGTTGTATGTAGTTATTTTCTCTTGAGTTATCCTTGAATAGTAACAGAATTCCTATATCCATAATTTGAAGTGTTAAATATTGTATCCTTTCCAGTTTTGGACAATTTTAAAGTTTAATCACTTTTTTTGTCTAAAAATGGTTGTTGAGATTGAATTTTTCATTTGATTTTATCCAGAGTGGAGCTTCTTAATTTGGGTTGGTGTTTCCTAGTGTGTTTACTGTACATTAAATTTGGATTCCAGTTCCTGCAATTAATATCTGAGTTTACTAGTGGCATTCAAAAGTGATTTGAAATTTGGTTCTTGGATTTGAAATTCCCGCAATTTCAAAAAACATAGTAAACTTAATGAAAATGGTTGATGGATATGAATGTTTTAATTTGATTCCATTTAATTCATTTTGTCCATTAGAAATATGCAGTTCATCTTGAACTTTGCAAAGTGTCTATGAGTTCCCGCATTTTTAAATATTCAAATAAAAATACAAAGAATTCAATTTAATTAAAAAAGGCCATCCCACAAAAGTGATTTGAAATTTGGACTAAGGATTTGACAATCCTGCATTTTTACGTTTGGGTTCTGAATTTACAGTATTCTAATTGGTAAGTGTGGTTGTCTATAACTGCTGTCACTTTGAAGGGTCCAGGAGTTGTGGTTTTAAATTTAAAATTTCAAGGATTAAGAGCATGTATGAGGTCTCTCACAGCATAATATGCCTACAGGCTTTTGTTAGCCCTCCAAAACTTTGTATGTTTTTGCTTTCCTAGATTTGACGTGGAACTAAGTAAGGGAGATTTCAACTACCAGATGAGGCTTGATAGGGTTGTGAAGATAAATTTTCTTTGAGTGGGCCCAAAAATATCATCTGAGGCTCTAAATGCCAAATTTATGGGACTAAATTGGATACCAAAGTTTATTATGTCTTTAAGATTAGGAGCACAGAGGACAGGTGCTCCATTCATGCTATATTGGAATTATCTTACAGTGGTTTGGGATGTAGCTGTACCAAGGACCCATTGATGCTTTATTTCTGTCAATTAGCTTGAGGGTGATAATTAGTGGTTAATACTTGTTTCAGTGCGCTCTTAGCATAGTAGGATTTCATGAAGTCCCCAACAAGCTTTTTTGCTGCCATCTGTGATGATTCTTTTTGGAAAGGCCAAAGTGGGCTATAATTTTCATTTCAAAAAATAAGTCACTGTGGTATTGATGTATTTGATGATTGTCCACACAAAAATCCAGCAAGTGAAGTAATTAATGGCAGTAATGATATATTTCTTGTCCAATCTGTCTCTTTATAAGGGCCTCACAATGTCAAGAGCCCACTATTTAAAGGTTTACTTGACCTTCACTGGGAAAAAGTTTGGAGGTATAGGTATGAATATTTTATGCTTGTATATTATACTGGATTGTAAAGGATCTAATAATACTTTATTTAATATGATTTTTTATAAGTTATTGCTGAATATGTAACCCAAGGTACAACATTACTGGAGGATGGTATTACCACACTGTGTTGTTGGTATGAAGGGGTTTTTCTTATCTCAGCTTGGCAAAATATGTTTCCTGCATCTGTGACTAAATTTCCCTAATTATTTTTTGGTTTTGAGATGGTTACAGAGTTAACCCTCTTGTAGCAGGTAGCCTAAGGACTTAGGTGAAATAAGCTCTAGTTAGAGACTAGGCCATTGTCCCTGTGGTGCAGGGTGCCACTCCCTAGTATTGCCTTATTCAGACTGATTCCTTATTTAGAAAAGTATAAGGGGAACTGCTGCCCTTTTTTGTAATTTACATTGGAGAGTAACCCCCCAAATCACATAAGGGCATTTCCAATTAGAGACCAATTGACGCACCTGCAGCTAGCCACAGATGCGTCAGAGAGTGACTCATTGGAGTGGGTTTTCTTATGGCAATTAGTGACCAATCAGAGCATCTGCGGCTAGCTGCAGATGCATCAATTGGTGACCCATCAGAAGGGGTTTTATTAGTGGCAATTAACAACCCATCAATTATCCCACTATGTAAATTGGTATATCTATCTTCCGCCCCTCTTAATGCCAAAGTGTGACCCCTTTAAGAGAGTAGTCTGAAACCCTATTCTACACTCAATCCCCCATAGACAACCCTACTATTGCTGCACCACCTGACCCCAGGTCATATGTCTAAATGTTCACTTCTTGCCCAATCTAACTCATTTCCCTCTGAATATTCCCCAAAATGTTTCAGCTCTTCAAGAATAAGCTCATTGCCTGACAGTCTAGACCCTAGTCAGCATGACTCACCTTTTCTCTTTCCTTCTCTCCCTCTAGTTATAAAAAGACCCCCAAGAGGTCCCCAATAAACAGAATTATTTACCATACAAGCATAACAAACAACTTACAAATCTTAGACTACTTGCAGAGCCCACAAATAGAGGTTCTGTTGAGTAAGAAAATATTAGTTCTTTTGTGTTTCCAGTTGCTGCTCAGCTACACTAAACCCATCCCTAGAACCCTTGAGCACACAGTCCCCTGTAATTGATGTGGCATAAACCCAGAAGAGAGCATCATATTTAATCAATTATTTTCCAGTTTTTTACTCTATTTGTAGTTGGAAGGATGATAAGTGTTTGGCCCAGCCAACCTGAAGTCAGAACATGTTTGACTGTTTGTTGAATTATTGAAGGGACTTTTGGTTAATGAGTACATGTGGAAGAAATCTATCACCCTCCAGATAGCAGCACCACTTATCTAGGCAATGAACAATTTCAACAAACTCCTTATTGTAGATAAGGTAGTTCTTCTCAGTATCTATCAGCTTGTGGGATTTTTATGATAAGGGAAGAAGTCTCTACTACTAGTCTTTACAAAGAGGACCCTGCCCCATACGTGCAATCTGAGGTGTTAGTTTTGAGCTTTTACTGGCAGTTGCAGTTGAGGAACTTTAGGACTAGAGCTGTTGTGAAACTTTTTTGAGTTTTTTGAAGTCTTGGTCCCTGATGAAGTCCAAGTAAACCTCTTCTTGTTGTCTAAAAATTTATTTAGGGATTATATCAGCTCACCAAGGTTAGGAATGAGCTTTCTCACATAATAAACTATTTTCAGAAACCTGCATACTTGAATTACATCAATGATAGGTAGCATTTATGTGGTGGCCTTGGCTTTGGCCAGATCAGGCTTGATGCCAGCAGTCAAGATTTTATTATTGAGAAATAATAACTATGTATGAAAGAACTTTTACATGTAAGACTTTGCTTTTAATCAGATCCTTTGAAGGGTATGAAATATGATATTTAGGTGTTGGGGTGGTCCTTGGGGTTCTTGCTGATCACAATAATACCATCCAGATAGAATAAAACGCATGTTTTAATAAGCCCTTTGAAAGCTGCATTCATTAAAATTACAAAATTAGATGGTACATTTGTCATTCCAAAGCTTATTAATCAGCACTCAAACAACCTGTAGCCTGTTTTAAAGGCTGTTTTAGCCTCATCCCTGGATGTAAAACATACTTGGCTGTACCTGCAGTAAGATTAATCTTACTGAAGATTTTGGCACCTGCAAGCATTTTAAAAAGGCAATCAATCAAATTAATGGGTAATTACCTTTGAAAGTTACCTGGTTGTAGGCATATTAGTCTGTAATTATCCCCAAGTAACCAATATTTTTTCACAAAAAATGCTGCAGTCTCATACAGAGATAGAGAGGGGAAGATGAAGGCTTTTTTAAAGTGTCCACAAGGTGTTGTTGGAGTGTTTTATTTACCTTAGTGTTATAAATTATATTAGATGTGCCTTAGGTAGATTTCCCTGAATTTATACAACATCCTGTATCTTACAAGTGGGAGGCAGAATCTCAAGAGTTTTTCTAAATATGTCCTTAATCTTGTTGATTGACATCTGAAGTGCTGGTAGTGATATGGTGAGGGATATCCCCCTTGAACCAAGGGCAGATAATCTCAACCATAACTAGTTGAAGTTGAAGGGGACCTCCTCATTAATACATAAAAATAGTGTATTGATTAGAATTTTGCTCATCTCAATTAATATATCCAGAATCTCATACTTTTGTGCCTGAGGATATTGATGGAGGTGCCCTTTCAATGTAAGAAAATTTAAGTTAGAGATTTTTAGACCAGCAATTATTTTATGGCTGATGATGCTCATACTTGGTTCTGAGAGCCTAACATATATCACCCATTATTACTAAAAAATCATCTGTTTCTGCTGTGATGAGTACGCTTTTGAAGTCAGCTACCTGCTTGGATTTGAAGCAACTGTGAACATGATTGAGTTGATAGGTATCTAAAAACTCTTGGTTGATCATGGCATAATCTACTCCAGTGTCCAAAAAGAGATAACAAGTATTATCACAGAAACAAGAGGAATAATCCAAACATGTGATTTTGTTCTTGGTCTGACTAGCCTATAGAAGTTGGCCTTAATATTTTTCATTAGAAAAAATCTAAGATGTACACTTTATAGCTGTTTTATTAATAGAGTCTTTATCTGGGAGAGATTGGGAGTATTTTCTGGGTGATATTGATGAGACTTTGTGTCTACAACCCCTAGGTGTTCCCTGATTCCTTGATCTGAGACAATTGGAGTCCCCTCTTGCAAGGGAGCTGATTGTTGGTCTTTTTTGAGGAACCTGGTGGCAATCTACTTAATTTTGACCACAGCCAGGTTTTTTTGAGATTGGGGTCATTTAGTTGTCTTATAGAATCCCAAAGTGGCCTGGTTGTTGGCCTCTATGATGGTCTTATAGCACTTAACAATGATGTACATCTTCCCACTGGCACTCACTTATAGATAGAAGGGTTTTAACTCATTGATAATGAGGAGGAGGATCATTTAATTTCCTTTGGTGATATCTTCAGGTGCAGCAATGAGAGCTTGTTGCCAGGCAGCAAGAAAGTCCAAAAAACTTCATGTCTGTTTGATTCTCAACAGGGGAGTACTCACAAAAATGGGAGAGAAGGTCTCACTTAATTGCAACTTGGTAGCTTTTTGAAGATGACTCACTTTACCTCTGCTTATTAGCTTATTGTATGGTAAACCAGGCTGCACCAAAGCCAGTGAAAACCCATATATTCTCTAAAGTCTAAATACTCAGAGGATGGTTTTAGTGGAATATAACTAGCTAAAAATGCTAATGTTGTCTAAACTTGTGGTTCTGTTTTCCTTGAACCACTTGATAAATCACTATAATTAGGGGTTATATCTGATATCTGTTTAACCTAGGTGGGCCCATTATAGACACTGTGTATCATGATTTGGTCTTAATAAGTTATGTACCCTTCTGGGTATCCTCTTCATGGATTGGCAGGAAGGCTTTTTGGGGACAGTTAGCCATAGTTTCTTTGCTCCAGTCTTTATTGGGGTTTTTCTTAAAGGTGGAACATTAATCAAACATATTGATTATACTAATGCTGCAACTAAAATAGCTATAGTTTAGTATTGGGTTTGGTAAATCAACAGCTCAGAAAAGGACAGGAAAAATGATTATAAAATGTGATCTTTATTTATAATAGTTAGGGTTATTATGATGTGATGAAGGAATATTGGGTCACTAAGGGGGTATCACTTGTGGTGATGATCTGGATAAGGTTTGATCATGTTCTAGATAAAGTCATTATTGAGATATTTGTTTTAATTAGGGTTGCCCTTTATAAGAAAATATGATATATTACCATGTTGGGTGAATTGTGAGGAGATATTTATTAGATTCATCATGGGCATCTTAATGAGTGCTCTCCTTGTATTATGAGTTAGATTAACAACTGGGATGCCTATTTTGGTTGCAACCTTTTAATAAAGTATCAATCACATCTATTTTATCATCCCTTGCTTTTTATACTTCATCTAACTATATATTTATCATGTTTATTATTTATTTTGGACTTGGTTTAAATTTCATTCCTGTCTGTTTGATGCTTTAGGTTGTTGATGTTATATATTTTATCTTCTTTTAAAGCAAAAGGGAATATCAATTTCAGTACTTTTTACTTCATACTTGCTCCTTTTTTCCATGCAACTTAGAAAAATTATAAATGAATTTTATATTTTTCTATTAAACTCCTTGTTATTTGCTATTTTTTCATTTCAAATGTGTAACTGTGCTGTTTTAGCAGAGTTACACAGGAAAAATTATTAGAAGCTAGATATAGATCTTTATTTGGAGATATGACTTATATAGTTTGGGGAAATCATGGATAACAGGAACATGATTATGGTGATCACTCAGTTGGATGGTTAGGGGGTGGCATGATCCTGATATTGAGTCAAGCGCTAAAGTGAGGTATTTACTGTATGGGATCATCATCTGCTCATGTTGCTGTTTTTGGGAATTTGAGTTGACTTCCACATTTGGCTATGAGTCACTGGGAAATCAGATTGCAAGTCACAAACCTGCTTAGTTGGAACCTTTCTGGGGGACAACCCTTTTGTTTTGACAAAAAAGTTGGGGTTTACTGTACTTTTTTGCTTTTGGCTATTATTATCTTTTTTGCTGTAGCTATGCTGTTAAGAAGAATTACAAATGAGAAATAAATAGATTATACAAGATAATTTATTGATTTATAATAAATAAAATTTATTTTTGTGATGTGGTTTTCATGAGGATGAGTGTCCTTTTAGTAGAGGCACTATCCTTGGGCTAAATAGGGTATATTCTTATTTGGTATATATTAACTGATATATCAATTTGTGGGCTTGGCTTGATACAACTTAAAGTTGGATTTTTGGCAGGTTGAGTCAATTTATGGGCCTTCTTGATCCACTTTGAAATATTTTTGGGGATTTAACGCTGCTATTTTGAAAATTTTAATCTTTCAGGATCACTTTACCAAGTAAGAATAAAATTTTCTGTTTTTGCTTAATTTTTTGTAATGTAGTTACTAATTTGCCTTTTTGTTGGGCTATTTTAACTCTCTAAGATAATTCCTTTCTTTAATATGGTTATGGTACATTTTAACCCTGCTATCTAAGGTAATGCCTTATATGATATCACGTTTTGGCCTAAAGTGATCTGTTTTCTGCCCCAAAGTATAATTTTCTCTTTCAAAGTTCACCATTGCTGGTTGATGATTTCCATTCTTCACGTTACAACAAAAGAAGTCTACAATTTTACAAAAAAAACAGTACAGTAGTTTAATAACCTGTCAAGATAAATGTACAGTAACCTGCATAAGTAATGGGTCAACAGCATTTTTTAAGATAATGCAAGATTATACAAATTGAAAATGAGCAAAATTAGTATGACAAGATGCACCGCAAAATTTTACACAAGGCTTCAATAAAAATATGCAAAAATAAATAAAAGTGAAAATAAAATAAAATCAAAAATATTGTTGTAACTGTGCTGTTTTAGCAGAGTTACAAGGGGAAAAATATTTAGAAGCTAGATAATAATCTTTATTGAGAGGTAGTGATTATATAGTCATTGTGAATCAAGGATAACAGGAACATGATTGTGTTGATCACACGGCTAGATGGTGAAGGGGTGGCTTGATCCTGGTAATGAGTCAAGTGCCAAAACAAGGTATCCACCATAAAGGATCATCATCTGTTCATGTTGTTGGATTTGGCAATTTGAGCTGACTTCCTAGTCTGGCTTCAAGTGGCCAGGTAATTGGATTGCGGGTCACAACCCCACTTGCTCAGAACCTTGCTGGCGGGTTGAGCCTACTGTTTCAATAATATATGTATTTATTATCATATTTAGATAACTTACAATATTGAATATCACAAGTACTTAGTACTTTGTTGGTCCCCCTTTGGCTTTGATAACTGCAGCAAGTCTTCTAGGCACTGAGTGGACAAGAATTTTTTAGAGTTTCTGTAGGAATTGCCTCCCATGCTTTAGCTGCTCCAAATTTTAGATCCAATATGGATTGTTTGGAGCCTTCTGGCAAATTAGACTTAATGGCATCCCAAATATTCTCAATAGGACTTAAGTCTGGGCTTTGAGGAGGCCAATCCAAACAAATAATGTGTTTAGAATCCAAATATTTCTTAATAATCTTGGCCTTGTGGATAGTGGCGTTATCTTGAATAAAGATATAATTGGCTGGATCTTGCAGATCCCTCATAAACATCAGAGATTCCAATCAAGGATCCTTTTGTAGAGAACAGCATTCATCTTCCCAGTGAGTGGCTGGATCTCTTCTATTGTATTGGCTGTAAAGCAACCCAAAACATAGCACCAACAGGCTTATCTTTAACAGTGCCTTTTAAAAAGCAGAGTTTGAGTGATTTTCCTGGTTTCCAGTAGCAATTTTTGGGTCTCTGAGATCCATTGAGAAGCACTTTGGTCTCAACAAGCCAAATAACCTAGTCCCAGAAAGATATAAGGTGATTAATATATCAACAAGCAAAGGCCAATCTTTTAACCATATTTTCTGGAGAAATAAAGGATTTTTTCTTGCAGCATACTCAAATAACTCTGGATCATGTAGTTTTATATGTACAGTAGTCTCATAAAATTCAACTTCTAAGGAGTTTTTGTACATTTGCTTAATTTGTTTGGCTGATAAAAAGCAATTTTTAAAACCTTTCTAATTACCAATTGATCATTTTTCTCACTAGCTTTTTTAGGGCAACCTGATCTTAGAAAATTCTTCACTGAGTTAGCTTTTTGGTGCTGTAGGTAAATTCCTTGGGCAGTTTCAGCACCAATCTTAAGTTTTTTGCTTATTTTTCTATAATATAACCCCATATCTTTTACTAGGATAACTTGACCAAAAGTATACTCGCTTATTTCTCTTGTTTTAGCCATATTTTCTGGTCAAAAGATACTCTAACATCAGTTTTATTATATATGTAAGTTTGATAAGGTGGCTCTGTTTCATTAGCATTTTATGAGCATAACTCTTATATAGATCAAAAAGCTATAATAGTGTTGATTTTCAATTTTGCTTTATATTTGTTTCACTTCTATTTATTTTTCCATATTTTTGTTAAAGCCTTGTGTAAAATTTTGCTGTGCATCTTTTCATGCCAATTTCACTCATTTTCAATTTGTAAAATCTTTCTTTATCTTAAAAAATACTGTTGACCCATTACTTATGCAGGTTACTATATATTATTCAGTTTAGAATGCATGAACTCAGTCTAAAAACGAAATAAAAAATCAAGTAATTTATATTAAATTACAATAGATTCGGATCCACTTTGATTTCGTTTTTAGACTGAGTTCATGCATTCTAAACTGAATAATATACATTTATCTCAACAGGTTTGAAAACTACTGTATATATTTACTTTATATTAGTGCTTCGAGATCGCTAACAATCGCACTTCAATCTCGAATTGCCTACTTTCGAGTTCGAAAAGCATACAAAGCGAATGCGATTTGGGATTGCAAATAGGTTAGTTTAATTTGAGTTAATCAAATATTTGTTAGCCTTTTAGGGAATGTTTAGGAGCAGATGTCTCAGTCGGGTTTAAGCGCCAGTAGAGAAACAGAGGTATTACTTAAGGAATTGTGAACACGGGATAGAGTATTCCCAGGAAGAAGTGGTTATGTAAAGATTCAGAACATGAAGAGGGTATGTTGAGATTGGGTAACAAGCAAGTCTCCGTTTCTCTTGTAAAAAACCGAAGTTTCAGATAAGCTGAATCACTTTGGAAGTGTGCTGCTAAGCTTCCTGCGTAACTGATAGGAGACGAGATGTCATTTGAAATCAATTGGTCAGAATTGATGGGACATACTTGACATCGTTGTTGGCGCAAACATTTAAGCTTGGCTTGAGCTATGTAGGCTTCATGTCGAAACTATCTGATTCTGAAGGAACTCTTCCTTTCATTCAAGCGGGCATGGTTGCAGCGCCTGTTGTGCTGGGCCTGCTTGCGAGCTCGCCAGTTCGAAAATACAAGCATCTATACTATCGCGATGTCAGAATGCCCCGTTACCAAGTCCCCAATTGGTCCTTTCTTGTGATCTGGGTGACAATATACATCTTCCAGGGCTATGCCTCCTTCCTGGTGTATATTGCTGGGAATGAGCGCGGCATCTCAACCGCGATGCCGTTCATGTTGTATGCCGCGCAGTTTGCCTGCAACATGATATGGCCAACCTTCTTTTTCTTCCTGCAGGACTTCTTCACCTCATTCTACATTGCCCTTGTTAATATGATTCTGTTGCTCATCGCCACCTACAATTTCAAACAGTTTGATCTTGAAGCTGGTCGCCTGATGATCCCATACGTTGTCTGGCTCTCCTTCTCAACCTTCTTCAACCACATGGTATACATTGACAACCTTGACAACCCTCTTCTTCGAAGACACCTATCTAAAAACCAGCAGTCAAAGACTGACTAAAGGCTATTTTGAAGCTGTATATTCTTTATTAAAGTGACATTACAATTTACAAACTCATCTCAATAGAAACACTAGATTCCATCCACCAGCATTATAACAAGCATACAAAGAATAAGCTAACATGGGTTTAGACTAGTTATTTATGCTAGGCATAGATTGAAATAAACTCCAGCATTTTAAACTTACCAACCGAAAGACCTCTTTAAAAAGAATAATTTGTCACTTAAAAACCATTGCATTCTAAACCTACTTAGTTCTCTTCAAAGTTAAGAACGATGGCGGAAATCTTATCCCAGCTAGCTTGTAAGAAACCTTTTGTTAAAGAGGTTGGTTTAAATTACTGAATACAGAACCTATTTTTATTCAATTTAGCAAACAATAAATTTCCAGTTAAATCCTTTGGAATTAATGAGTCCCTGGAAGTTCAAAATATTCCTATTGTGGCTGGACTGATACAGTAGTTTTAAAAGCTATGGCAACAACCAAAAATACCTCAGATTTAAACAAAATGATTTCAGATTTGAACAAAAATCCAAGTTGCGCAAGATTCAGGATTCAAATAATTCAAATATTTTTGGTTAATAAATGAACTGACAAATCAAAAAAATCACTAGCCCATTATACAAAATTATAGCAAATATCAAACAGTGTTGTGTAAACCACAAATGAAATGAACTGACGCAACAAGTGAGATGAATGGATGCTGTTCCAGAGTATATTATAATCCAATCAGGATTCATATGAGGCACCGACAGGAGGACTAAAATGAAACAAAAGTTGAGCAATCTAGAAGTGAGATTCCACAAGCACAAAATGAAGTCACACAAGGTGTGTGATATGATGAGCCTGAAATAGAAAAATAACAGTTTTACAGCCAATCAACAGCTATCCAATTTAGGAACAGAGGCATTTTATTCATTCTCATGGCTCCTGATTTGTGTAAAATGGTTTTGAGAGCTTTCCAAATATGGACTTGAGATTACAATAAAAACAAATCATAAATTTTAAACTTCTACTTTTAGTGATTTTATCCTAGGTTTTTTTACAATGGTTTTCACTAGCAACATTTTTGATAGCACCAGCAGCCAAGCCAGCTTCAATAGAGGCAAGGCTCAGAACGTGGAGGCACATGTTTATATCCAATCCTTTAAGGAAGGTAACAAGGAAGCCGACCTGTACTTGACCCCTGACCCATATGGCTTTGACTTGTTCAGTAGTCACTTAGTGTCTAGCTCTGCCCCTGCTCACGTACCCACCCCCGCACAAGCTGCCTGTCAACCAACCAATCAGGATGATAACCTTGATTTGGAAAAACTTCCTGCCACCAGCCAACCTGCCCCCCTACAGCCAATCAGGGTTCAGCTCCCCTGGCCCAGCACCCCAAACACATAATCATTACTGCCCAAATTCTCCAAGAAATTGTGGCACTGAACCTGCAGGGTCTGTCCTGGGATCAGATTGCTGACCAATTGAAATTTACCTGGGCCATCATAATGTGGGAATTCAACAACTTAATGAATAAGGGAAACCTGATTGGGACAGCCAAGAAGCCAAAGAAGGCTCCCGAGTCCCAAATCAGCAAGGCCTACCCAATCATGCTTGACCTCCTTCAGCGGGACCCATAGCTTTCCTTGACCCAGGTCCGCAAACAACTTGTACACCACAACATATGGGTTTCTGAGCACATGGTGTAGCTCTGGATGCACGGAAAGGTGGCTTCAATACAGATTCTTACCAATGTTGCTGGCAACCAATGGGATGGCACTGAGGATTCTCCGTATGATTATGCCATCAAATCCACCCTGGTACAATGCCTGACTAGTCTAACAGATGACATCATATTTGTCTTGTACTACAAGTTATCAATTGCATTTGACAATTTTGATATGCAAGGAAAAGCCACTGCCAAGAATAGAAGGAAGAAGGTCAAGAAGGGGAAATTCATTAGTGCATTTCTGGCTGTTTCAGCCAAGGGTTTTTTCTACTATCAGACAAACCCAGATTTCACCAATGGCTACAAGTACAGCCACATCCTTGGTGGATTACTTGACTCCTGGGATGGCTTGAATTCCAAGTACAGGGATTTCTTGAGCCACCAGATGGAGGGTAGCTCCACCGCCCTTGAGGCCATCCAGGGACGTGGGCACCAGGCCTCAGTCTACCCTGCCGGTCACGCAGACATTTATCTGTCTGATGTTGTGTTCTTTAATAATAGAGATACACTCCAGGAGCGCTGCCCTTAGGCTTTCAACAACCTCTATCTTGGGATCATTGACCACAATTCTCTCTTTGGTCACCAAATGATGGCTGACTTGTTTGCGCAAATGGTTTTCCATGTGAACATAGGCAACCAATCATGTAAGAATAAGCACCTCCCACCCTGTGCCACAGCTACCTACCAGTTAATCAAGGCAATGACAGATGAGGAATATGACAAGAGGTATATGTTGGCCATCACAAAAAATCCTCCTACCCCTACCCCTGCCACCACCACCCCCCACCTTCCAGCCCCACCCACCCAATCCCAGACCCCCCAGGCCAGCACTGCATCTACATCTTCCTTCCTATGCTATTATGCCTACTAGGCATCACTCTTCCCTGCCCCAATAAACCCCCTGTCACCAAACATTTTCTATTTATATTATCTTTATTTTACATTTCAATTGTTCATGTTATCTTTGTTTATAGCTGGTTTTATTCTTTATGTTCAGTTTAATTCTATAAAATCATATATTTACTATTCCGTGTATCTAGATCCAGAACACAGTTATTTTTAGCAACCAAACACAGACCCTTGTGAAAATATTAACAACAATTTGGCAGTTGTTGAAATTTGAATTAGAAAATTATAGGTTAATTGTGTTTAGATAAAGTTGTTACTGATCCAAATTCATAACCTTAATGATAAACTTTAAGCCAATCAGGAGCCAAAAGATAAAGTGATTGCTATGACATAAAGGGTCATTCAATATTTTTTTGATGCATGTGCGCTAATTAATATGATTGGCTGGATGTTTTGCCATTGTACGCCATTGCTGCTGTGGCAAGTTGTTGATGGACTAGTGCCCAATCAGCTGCTGGGTTAGCACTAGTCCATCAACAACTTGCCACAGCAGCAATGTCGCACAATGACAAAACAACCAGCCAATCATATTAATTAGTGCACATGCACCAAAAAAATATTGAATGACCCTTTATGTCATAGCAATCACTTTATCTTTTGGCTCCTGATTGGCTTAAAGTTTATCATTAAGGTTTTGAATTTGGATCAGTAACAACTTTATTTAAACACAATTAACCTATAATTTTCTAATTCAAATTTTGATAACCACCAAATTGTTTTTAATATTTTCACAAGGGGCAATGCAAAGTGCCAAAAATAATATGGCAATTAAGGAAACAATGCCAACACAAAGCAAATAACACATAGAGTTAAGCGTAAAACATATATACAATGGGTAAAATATGGGATATTGTAGTAAAGTAGTTTTAAAAGCTATGGCAACAAGCAAAAGCAATTCAGATTTAAACAAAAGAAACTCAGCTTTAAACAAATTCAAATGAATCCAAATCTATTGTAAATCAATATAAATTTGTTTAAAATTGATTTTGTTTAAATCTGAGTTCATTTTGTTTAAATCTGAATTGTTTTTGCTTGTTGCCATAGCTTTTAAAACTACTGTAAATGGGAAAAAACAAGGATAAACAAAGAGGCAATAATATCAAAATAACACAGATTTTATTGGGGTGAAAGCTATAAAAAATATGGAAATTTTAATAAAAAAATAATATGAGAGAACTTGAAAAACTACTCAAAGACCTCAACTCAGTGATTGCCAAAATTAAAGATATTGACCCAAGGTCAAGGCAAAAGTGAAGGCCGCCATCCTTATAGGGGGAAAAATCAAAAAGGTGTCTGCCAAGGCACTCATGGCCAAGATGCCAGAAACATCTAATTCAACATTTGAACACATATTAAATGTCCAGAAAACCGTGGTGGAAGGCCTCCAATTCAAGTCCTTTGCCCTCTCTGTGTTGTCTGTCTGGGTCAACGACCCTGAGATGTATGCCCACCTTAAACCTGCAAAGTAATCCAGAACCAAGGACACAGAATAGCCGGTGCAATTGCTTGTGCCAAGAATGGCAAAGTCTTCTGAAGCCGCAGGCAAGGAGGAAACCTGCAAAGGTAACATAAAAAAATAAAATTAATAAAAATTTCTAAAATACTTACCTTTTTTTAGAAAACGTAGATGGTGAACTCTGACAGGTCCTGGTCCCCTTTGTCCCCCCACCTTCTATGCCAATTACGCTAATCATGTGGCTAGGAAGCTGTTTCTGTCTCCCCCTGTCTTGCAGGAGCTGGAGGTCTGCATCTACATGTTCTTCCCAATATCCTGGGAGGTGTTAGCTGGGCTGACACATGGCAATGGGGCATCTAAGTGGGCAAATACTGCCTACAAGGATGCCCAACTGGTCTGCCTGGACCCAGTGGCCCTCATTGGAGTTTACTGTGTAAACTCCATTGAGCTTGTTTGGGATGTCCTGGCAACACTCCCATTCAAGAATATACCAGAGATGGGCCAGGCCCACACAGCTGCTTGCTTCTGCTTCCTGGTGGAGCACACTCTCTCTTACCTGCTTGAGAACTTTGGGCATGTGGTAGGGAAATTGGCTGTTGCAGATGCAACATCTGTAAAGAAGACCAAGATCCTCCTGGTGGACTTTGGGCTGGCCTGGAGTGCCAAGAAAACGGGGATCCCTCCAGCAATGGAGCTCATGTTTGCCAAGACAAAGCACAAGAAGAAGATTAGTGATGTGTATAATAAACTCTGTGAGTTTACAGAAGCCTTTGCTGGACAAAGGCTTCACCTTGTGGTTTACCTTTGGTAATTTTTTACTTTGGGATGAGCGCGTCCATAAAGGACCTTGACAGGGTCCTCCTAGGGGTTAACAAGGCCAGGCTCTCCCTGGATGGGAAGAAGGTCACTCCGGGTTAAGACTCAGTTGACCATGTTATCCAGGACGCTCTGGTCCTGGCTGGTATCTACGGGCTTGCAGCCCCACCAGAAAAGCTGCTGCTCCATTCCCACCTCACTATCCTCCCTTTTACTAGCCACCGCAAATACTTCAATCAGGGTGTTTTACTGTACACAGTGTGGCAGTGGTGTAATGTCTGAAGGCTTGGGGAAAATTATTGTAAACTAAAGCCTTTAAACCAAGAATGTTTATATTTGTCAAATATAGAAAGGTAGGCAAGGTTTTCAATAGTAACTGGACTAAGGCTTCTAAGAGCTTATAAAAAGTAAAATAAGGACTAAGATAATTTGTTAACCCTAAGAAAATAAAATAGAGACCAGTCTTAATGACTGACAATTTTGTTAAAAAGTCAATTTCTAAGTCTGGAAAATAGTCTGCACTAGCAGGAGGATTGAAGCTATCAACAATTAAATTGTGGGTAATCCTATAAAAGCTGCCTAACTGGTGAAGGATAAAATCAAAAGGAATCATGGACTAAGATTTAGCTAAGATTAAAAATTGGAAGGGAAAACAAAAGCCACAAAACCTAACAAGTACCTTTTTGGGGTGCAAGTCAAACAATCTCAACTTAAGTTGAGATTGGACAAAACTCAGGCCTTTTATTTAGGTCTGATTATTGAGGTGAAGAAATGGGGGGAAACTCTAACCAAATGTGGTTAGGAAGGCTTGGTGTGAAGAAGAGACAGAGAAAACATGTTTCTACTTACATTAACTTAAAAAATTTAAGTTGAATATAAAGGGAAAGGAGGGGAAGCAGCAGATTGCTTGGCATGCTTGTGGTTTGGGCAAGAAAAGCAAGCAGGAGACAGAAGAGCAAGTGAGAATATGGAAAAACAAGCTCTGAAGTACTGGCGTAAGCCACTGTGAAGATGTGAAAGGTAATGAGTTCAGACTAGTTGTCACTAACCCTAGCAAAAAGATAGCGGGTTTGAGAATTGTCTTGAATTAAAGGTAACTTTGATAAGAAGAGTCAACCGTTAATATAGATAAAATTGACTGGTAGAGCAAGGGAATGAAAGGTGAAGATGTTTAGGTGTAAATTTGTTTGTGAATCAACCCAAGGCTTTGGATAAACTGGTATTGATGATCCTAAAAAAATACTAGCAGCAATAATTAAAGAAGGAGAATCCTGACAGGTGGAGGTTGTGCGCCACCTCCATTGCGGGGTGGATACATACCGCCAAACCCACTACAGGTGCACTCAATAAAAATCTCCTTCCTCAATATAAGCTAAACTTTTAAATTTTACTTTTTAAAATAATTAATTTTTATAATTCTTATTTTAGCAAACAAGTTTTGCAGAATAAATCCCAGAGAAGGTCATCATATAAGCATAAATATATTTACTTTAATAAAAATTTACTTTTATTGTGCCACTTTACATTTAACTTTTTTAAATTTGATTTTTATATTTATTTGACAAAAGTGATATAAATATATTTGTGTAATCCAGTATCAAGTGTTTGGGATAACCTCAGATGGCATAATAAAAAAAATTAATATAAAATAAATAAATTACTAACCTCCATTGATGGTCCTGTCAAATGTGATTGTGGGCTTAGAAGCTTCTAAATATAAAATGATAATTAATAAATCTTAAATGGTAGATTAGAGAATATAAAAAAGTTGGACACGCTAAGCCTTTAATTGATTGGCTGTTTGGCTAGGCACGCGGGGATGAACAAATCAGTGTGGCCATAGAATTTGGCCATGGGCTCAGCTGGGAGGGTGTGGATCCCAGCCTGCAGCAAATCAAATAGGTCCACAGTCCCAGTTGGGGTTCCTTGCTTAATGACTTGCTTGAGCCATCCAAAGACTTCCTCAATGGGATTTAGGAAGGGCAAATAGGCGGAGAGGAAGAGAAGGCGCAAATTTGCTGTGGCCAATTGCTGGGGGCCCACTCCAATGCTAGTGTCAATTGATGGGAATTCCTCAAGGATATCTGCCACCTTATAAGACCAATGTTGTTCAGCACAATTACGTTGGTGAAGCCCGGGCTTGTGCGCTTCAGGTGCTCCTAGATCAATTGGAGAAATGATAGGAAGGTCTGGCTATTGTGAGAACCCAATATCATTTGATACAGCTTGACCCCCTTTGGACCGAGGAGAGCCACTATTGAATAGGCTGTGGCGCAAACTGCAGCACGCCAAGCTACCCTGCCATTGGATCTTTTGGGGACATACCCATACCCATTGTGCATTGACAAGGCAAATGCTGATTTGTCAATGTAGTAGAATTTTACTGTCCCCTTGGCTTTGAGGGCAGTGTGCACCTCTGCATATTTTTCTGGGTTTAGACATCGGAGGATTTATTATGATTGTAGGGGGATACCCCAAGCTTTTTCCAGGAAAAGCACATTCCCTTGAGAAGATGGTAGTAAAAGGAAATTGAGGCCTCAACCCCAAAAGTAGATTTTACCATGGCCTGTATATTTGCCAGTTCAAGATGGTAGTCCCAGGTTATCCACTTGTGGATTGCCCATTTGTGCTCCTTGGTGAGCATGGTGAAAACACACAAGGATTTCTACACGGCAAGGACTTGACCAGTGTTGATGAAATTGTGGAAGGTCTTGCTGGCGTACTTGGGATCCACTCTAACAATGGCTGCAGCCACCTTGTAGTCATCAGATTCACACATTAGATTAAGCAGCATGATGTGTGTGACGGATCCAGGAAATTCATGCTTGCTTCTTCATTATCCTGGTCTGACTCTTTTATGATTTGACAGGGAATCCTTTATGTAAGCTTTGATGAGCTTGGATTCCGGGCAAGCAATCTTGGCATTAAACATGTTGCCATATGGTGATCACTTTCACGCTTTTTGCTTCCCATAGTCTTAGCTGCAGAATATCTCTTTCATTCCATGGTAGTCTTATTTCAGTTAAAAGCCAAAAACACAAAGCATAAAAAGATTGAGGGGAAAGCAACCATTGTCACACATAAGTATCATTTTTATTAATTATTATCATGTTTCCATTATATACCAATTGGGGTACATTTGGCTGAAAACCCCTATGGTTCTGAAATCACACCCGGATTCCTATCACATGGTTTATGACATAACAGCGTCATTTAATCCAGATCTTTACCAAAAAGATCTTCACACTCTTAACCTATAAGAATGTTCCCTAATACATTCCAGAATCACCTGATTTTTTCTGTGGAGATGTATTGTTTTGGCTTGAAGCATTCCAGCTTCCAGCGCCAAACCCCTGTGGAATATATGTACTCCTGATCTAAGCTATCCTTGTTTCAGCTGGGAACCAGCTGACCAATCCTGAATACATAGACACCATTGTCTATATTTAGTTATTTTTGCATTTAATGGTTTTTTGCGTTGAAAACCCATTAA
Organism: Entomophthora muscae; assembly: GCA_014839935.2. Lineage (NCBI taxonomy): Eukaryota > Fungi > Entomophthoromycota > Entomophthoromycetes > Entomophthorales > Entomophthoraceae > Entomophthora > Entomophthora muscae. Next base: position 50,166 of record QTSX02000834.1, on the reverse strand, counting down.
AATGCTTTGAAACTTGAACCAGGTGCCACTGTGGCGCCCCAGCGCCTGAAACATTCACTGGGCAGCGCCTCAGCGCTTTATAAATCAATTAGACGGTGTGGTGGTGCTTCTAACCTAATTAATTTGCCAAAACAGCGCTTTTAAATCACAATTTGGGGGTTTACTTTTGGATAACCTTAACCAAACTTCTTGACACAGTCAAGGCAATTAAACAATATAATTAAATCCTCATTAATTATATTCCCAGCATATATTAATTAATCTTCCTAGTTAAATAATCTGTTTGAAGACAACAAGTCTTTACTTGGCACAGTCAAGTCCATTTAAGCCCTATGATTAAATCCTCATCAATCATATTCCAGGGTATCAATTAATTAATCTTCCCAGTTAATAAATTTGCGTTTGAGACACCTAGCCTCATAATCTGAACTGTCCAGTTTATTTATTAGGGCCCTCAATTAGTACAGCCTAATTGATTCCTGGGTAATTCATTAACCTCCATGATTAATTAGACGGTTTGAGACACCTAGTCTCATAATATGAATTGTTCAGATTATTCATTTTGGCCCTCAATTAGTATAGCCTAATTGATTCCTGGGTAACATTACTACGCTTGAAAGTCTCTTCAAGTCTAATCCTATTGTTTTGAATTTCAACCTATGAAATTCATCACAATTCAACCTCTTTGTGAAACCACAGCCCAATGTGACTGTAGTACGGTCACAATGCGTTTGATGTCAGGGATGTGCTTCTGGGCAGGTGTCTTGGCGGTGGGGATTGAATTGTTGGCATTGGGCACAACACAGGACATGACTACCTTGGTGTAGAAGTCTGTAACCTTTTTGAGCACTAACTGTCCCTCATCAGTTCTGAAGAACTCAGGCTCCTTGTCCTCTTCCTGATTGCCATCACTGACGTAGGGCTTGTAGCTAGTATCAAGTACAGGCTTCACCTTCTCCAGCATGACTGACAGGACTGACTCTTGCCAGTACACAACGTCAAACACATACAAAGTAAGCTCTATGTTACAAAAGTAACAGTCTCAAAGTCCCAGGTAGGAATTGAACCTGCTCCTAGCCACCAGGCGGGGTTAGCAGGCAGGGGAGATCCACCCACACCTGGATTTTTGCTTTTCAAAGCAAATCCAGGTGCGGGAATCATTCCTGCCCTGATGATAGCTGAGGGCCTGTTTTGGGCCCCAAAAGCTATTCCCAAGCCTTGGTGGGTTTGGCTGGGCCTGGGCTGGCTATTTTTAGCTGCCCAGTAAACCCAGATCAAGCCCACCCTCCATTAAGTAATTTGGGGTCCCCAATTGGGGAACCCTTTTTTAATCAAGTTCTTTGGGCTCATGAGAGCCTGTAAAGCCAGTCCAAAAATTATGATCAAATTGGGAAAACCCCCATAGCCTCAGAAGCCAAACCTGACAGAATCAATGGCCAGCCAAGCCAAGATGGACCACCAAAAAGCCAAACAACTGTTCCTGAAACCCCCAAAAATGACCATGAAGCAACCAACCAAATATCAGAACCTGAGATCCAAGCCTTGCCACACAGATAGCACCAGAATATGCCAAGAGGCACCTGCATTTGAGTAAGTATATAAATCAGAAGCACTTGAAAAAGGTCTGTATTGTCATCATTACCAAATAAAGTTGTTATGAACATTTGGTTTGCCAATCTGTTTCCATACCTATTTTTGATACTCTTCCATCTGCATACACCCAAGCGTCAGTACCCATCCACTGGGATAGATAGTCAGACTCCAGTTGACAAACCCAAAGCCTTTGACTACTACTGTCCACCCAACGCTCCATTTGGCCCTGTGCATTTCACTGAGTATCCTGTTAATCCTGACCATGAACCCTGGACATTGAAAGACTTGCAGTGGTACATCTGCCCAAACGCTCCCAAGAAACCCTACCAAATTGTCTGTGACAGCAAAGCAATCACCATCTACCTTTTGATCTTTGACAGGAAGTACAACAATCCTGCTGCCTACTTGGTCCCCATGGAACCACCCCCAACACCCAAACCAACCATCTCATCCCCCCACTTCTGATGCCACTGGCCAGAGTAGTCAATTCCTGGGAGTGCTTTACTTGGCGCTCACAAGATTGATTGACTCTGCCTTGCCAGCAGCTGAACCTTGGGCTGTGGCTGGGAAGGCCCTTTCCTACCTGGTAAAGTTAGGTCCCATCATCTGGTGGGCTATGCCAGTACCTGCTTTGACTCCTCCCTTACCTGCTGGAACTCCACAGAACTCTTTGTCACAGTAAGTTCCATAATGCCAGGTATTGTCTGTCCAAGTAAGAAGGCACAGAAGGCCAGAAAACCTGTATCAAAATTGACCAAGTTAACGGATTTAGACCAAACAGTCAATTGAAAATGGGTCACGGCTGCTCCAGTATGCCAGCTGAAACCAGCTCCCCCTTGTAAATTGACGTTGATAAATTGACGTAATATGAGGTTCACCCAATATAAGCTCATTAATTGGCATGGTTGTCAGAAACTGGTCACACAAGGGTTCTTTGCAACCTGGACTAGATACTTACTTGAAGATGCCAAAGGAATAGGAGATCAAGACTCAGGTGGTATTGCTTAGTCAATTTTTCTGATATATATTGAATAATTTTCCCTGTTTCAACTCTAAGAGTTGAGTCCTCCTAAATTTACTCAATAAAAATCATTTATCCCAAGTTCTAATTTTAAATTTTAAAATGCATCCTGTGCTCAGGTTGTTGTGGTATATCCCGTACAATCTGATTCTGAACAGAATCATTTCAGGAAGATGGGGCCCAGCATCTGGAACTTTGTTGTTGGCGCCGTGGAATGTTAATTTCATGCCAGCCAATTTTGTAGCTCCTCCCTCCATTCCTGAAGATGAAAATTGGGTCACTTCTCAATGCCCAGAATTCTACGCTGAAGATGCATTGATGCTTTCCCAGGTCGTTTATCTTGGTTTACTCTGGTTAGGATTGATTGTTCTACTTAATCCTGGAGTTACAATTGGAAAATTCACAAAAAAATATCTGAAGCCATGTTGGTGGTTAATCATCAATTCTATGTGGATTTGGGTGGTAATTCCCCATCATTTAGAAACAGCATCATATTATCCAGTTATTTCTGTCACATTACTCAACTCTTCTACGTCTGAGTTTTTGGAAGCAGTTTGTCATGAATTTGTGTTTCTTTTCTCCTGCTCCATTGAGATATCTGCGTTTACCATGTTTATTTGCATCAGTTCATTTCTGAGTTTTCAGTTTGGGCTTTTCTTTAATTTTTGGTTTCCATCTCCGGCTGCAGTTGTAGAGACTGGATCCTCTGTTTCCTATTTCCATCGTGTCATGTCATTTTGGCGTCCGGATTATTTTCCTGCTCCACCCACCAATGAAATTTTGTGTGAAGTTTCGTCAGCTTTATCATTTTATCCTGGCTCTAGCCTTAGTCACAAATCCCAAGTTTACCATGTGATGATGAAGGTTTCTGAAGATGCCCGTGAATGGTTGTTGTCTGCGGTGGAGCGCAATCCACGTGTTTTAACTGAGAGTGCATCTCTATACCCTTTGTTAAAAAATTTGTGTGTATCTATTGAGGAGCTCAAAGTATATTGTAAGCTGTACACCTTCCATCAGGGTACAACTCCACTTTCAGTATTCCTTCCTCAGTTTCTTACCTACTGCTGTACAATTGATGTCCCCAAGGTGAATAAACTCTCAGTGTTGTGGTTAGCAGTTGACCAGACTGCCCAGGATTTGGCAGTTTGGGATTCCCTATTAACCACAACTTAGGCCCTGGTAAGCCAAATTCTTTCTCTGGTCTCAAATCCGTCCACTTCTAAACAAGGTACATTGGTAATTGAGGACAAACCCGTGGCGCGCTCTTGGTTTTCTGGTCCTAGTTCTGTGGCAGCTCCTTCCAGCCAAGGACAGGATTGTTCTTCTCATAGCTCTTCTCAGCTGCAATTGGCGGTGGTGAACAAACCCGTCCATGTGACTGAAGCCCCCGTGGTGTCTGGTCCCAATAGCTTTTTGGCAATGCTTCAGCACGTCATACCTACCCAGCCTTCCGAGGTTGTGTCCAAAGAGTTGCCTCTTGTGCCCATTGATTGTAACTATCCCGTTCTTCCTGTCGCTGTTCAAGAAATAATTGAGCAATACTTCTGGGAGCATCCTGCCTCCTTAGCCACCGTTTGTACTACCAAGGAGAAGCAAACTCCTGCTGAGATTGCAACCTTTGCTGCCAATAAATCTACTTCTGGTTACTTCTTGTTTTATGGTAACATAGATAATGGTCAAACTATCTATCAGCCAGCCTTTTATTGGATACAGGTGCTTCTGAGAACTTCATGAGTGTGGAGACTGCAGACTTGCTACAGCTCAAGTACCACCCTGGAATGCTTGTTAGGGGTGGAAACTGTCAAACGTTCCCCTCCTTCCAGCTGAAGAAGCCAGTTACTTTTGTAGTTGCAGGTCAGTCCTTTACTGCAAGGTTTTCTGTTTGCTCTACCCTGATGTATCCTATCATTTTGGGAGTGAGTTGGTGGAGAGATCATAATGTATTGACCTTACTGGAGAAAAATGAGCTGCAGGTGGAACACTCTTTGGATATAATCATTTTTATTCTGCTGTTGGATATGTCTGAATTAGAGCAATCATCACAGACAATACAGTTGGTGCCTATCCCTGTCCCCGCAAGTTTGGATTTACCGGCATGCTTGCAACCCTGGTCTGTGGCATTTGACACCACCAGAGGCGAGGTCTTTCCCAAGCACACTCAGTTTGACTTTGACGTTAAGGTTACTGTTGATCTGATTTGCATTGCATCTCCTATTTACCCTTTAACCTTGAAGGAAGACACATGTTTAGAAGAATGGACTTGCAACATGTTGACAAAAGGCTACATTTTCACAAAGGCTTCTTCAATCTTCTCTCTGTTATTGTTTGTTCAGAAGTCTGATGGGTCCCTTTGTCCTTGTGTTGACTTGGGAATTTGAATAAAATTATGATTCCGGATCCTTATCCTTTACCTCTTGAAGCACAGATATCTAGATGTGTTGAGAAGGCCAAGGTATTCTTGAAACTTGATCTGTTGAATGCTTTCAATCAAATCAGGATTGCAGAAGGAATGGAATGATTAACAGCATTCAGAACCAAGAAGGGTATCTTCCAGTTCCGCGTAATGCCTTTTGGATTGAAGAATGCCCCAGCTTGCTTTCAGCGGTTGATTGATTCAGTCCTGGGAGATCTCCTAGGTGTTTGTGCCATTGCATATATGGATGACATCTTGGTGTTTTCTCTGGATGAGGAGTCCCATAAGGCCCACTTGTTGGCAGTTGTAGAGCGCATTCTCCAAGCAAACTTGATTATCAAAAGGAGTAAGTGTGAATTCTTTAAACATAAGGTTACCTTTCTGGGTAATATTATCTTTGAGGATGGCCACACCATTGCCCCTGACAAGGAAGCTGAGGTTTGAGAGTATGCTACGCCTGTGACAGTATCCCAACTTTGTAGTTTCCTGGGTACATGTACATTCTTGAAGAAATTCACTCCCCACTTGTCTGAGGTGGCTGCCCCTTTATATTTGGCTAGTGGAAAGACAACTTTAGTCTGGACACCTGAGTGTGCAAGTGCCTTCTCAGCAGTCAAGGCTCTTTTGTTGTCCTCCCCAGTGTTAAGACATGTGGATCCTGAGCTTCCTTTTGTTGTTTCCACCAATGCATCTAAATACGCTGTGGCTGGTGTGCTGTTGCAAACAGCTAGTGACGGGATCAAGAGACCTGTAGGGTTTTTCTCCCGGAAGATGGAGGCTTGAGAACGCAACTACATGATTTACAACAAGGAATTGTTGGCTGTAGTGGAATCTTTAAAGCATTGGCACCACCATCTCATGTCAGCACGTCATCAATTTGTAGTAAGAACTGACCACAAAGCTCTTCTATATTATCAACAACCCAGGTTTTTGTTGGGTTGCCAATCCAGATGGCATGGTAATCTGATGAGATACAAGTTCCGCTACAAGTTTATTAAGGGATCTGACAATCACTTGGCCAATGCTCTAAGCAGGAATCCCTCCCATCTCCCAGATGCTAGTATGGACGCCAAGTTTAACACACATACTATGATTCCAGACAAGGCTGTGGTGCCTTTTGTATTGCCTCCACCAGCTATGTTGGCTATCATGTCTTTAGCTGAGGGCGCAGACCTGGACTTGTATTACAAGGTTAATTTTCTGCAACCTTTGTCCAAAGGTTATGATAGGCTATTGGAGCTAGCATGTGCAAACCCAGTAGGTCAGCCTCAGGGTTATCATAAGATTGGTCCAGTCCTATATCATCAAGGTTGCTTGTGGGTCCCTGAAGGCACTATTTGGGATGAAATCATGGAGGCTAATCATACCTGTCCAACAGCTGGTCATCCAGGGAAAAACAAAACAGTGGAACTTATCCGCCGCCAGTTTTCTTGGAAAGGTTTGACTGTGCAGGTAGCCGCTTTTGTTTGAGATTGCCTGGTATGTGTTTGATCCAAGGCCAGTTGGAATAAGACTACTGGTTTACTGGTTCCACTTCAGCCTGCTGCAGGTCCCTGGACCTCTGTGTTGGTGGATTTCATTGGTGAGCTTCCCAATTCCAATGGGTTTAACACAATCATGGTGGTAGTTGATTGTTTCACAAAGATGGCACACTTTGTACCTTGCTCAACCACAATTACTTCAGTGGAAACTGCTAGGTTATTTGTAAACAGAATCTTCTCTCCACATGGCATCCCAATGGAGATTGTAAGTGACCGTGGGCCGTAATTCATTGCTCAGTTCTGGGAAGCTTTCACTGGGATTCTAGGTATCAAATTGTGCTGCTCTACTGCTTTCCACCCCCAATTCAATGGACAAACAGAGAGGGTAAACCAAAGTTTGGAGGCCTACCTATGCTGCTACACCAATGCGCGACAAGATGACTGGTGTGATAATCTACCCATGGCAGAGTTCACATATAATAACGCCCTGCACACGTCAACTCAAGCATCGCTGTTTTATGTCAATGTGGGTTACAATCCTTCTTCCAACATGGGTCCTTGTTTGGTTAGCAACGTGGAGGCTGCAACTGATCAAGCCGCTGAATTGAAGCAGGTCCATCAGGAGCTCCAAGTTACTCTTGCCGCTGCCGTGACAACTTACAAGGAATACGCAGATTGCAAGCGCCAGGAAGGTCCAACTTACAGGCCAGGTGATCTAGTCATGGTTGATTCTTGCAATATGAAACTTAAAGTTCTATGTTGTAAATTGGGTCCCAAGCAAGTTAGTCCCTTCAAGGTGGAACGTCAGATTGGTCCTTCCGCCTATTGGCTGGATTTACCTCCTGCTTTCAAGATTTTCCACACCTTTCATGAATATCTCCTTACTCCCTTCAAAGTAACAGAGACCCCCTCTTCCCAACCCATTCTTGTGGAAGGAGAACCTGAGTACGAGTTAAATTGTATTCTAGCTTCCCGCAAGAATTGTTGCCGTTTGGAATATTTGGTATCTTGGAAAGGTTATCCTGATTCTGAAAACTCCTGGGTTCCCCACTACAATTGTTCAAATTCCTCTGATCTGATCCACAAGTTCTACAAGCGCAATCCCACTGCTATTGGACACCCTGAACTTACCCTTGCTTCAATGAAACTCCCACCTGCCCATAAGAATTTCTCTTTATCCCATCTCCCAGATGGTGGTACTGTGCCCAGGGCTAAAGCGGAGGGTAATGTCACGGTAAGTTCCATAGTGCCGGGTATTGTCTGTCCAAGTAAAAAGGCACGGAAGGCCGGAAAACCTGTATCAAAATTGACCAAGTCAACGGATTTAGACCAAACAGTCAATTGAAAATGGGTCACGGCTGCTCCAGTATGCCAGCTGAAACCAGCTCCCCCTTGTAAATTGACGTTGATAAATTGACGTAATATGAGGTTCACCCAATATAAGCTCATTAATTGGCATGGTTGTCAGAAACTGGTCACACAAGGGTTCTTTGCAACCTGGACTAGATACTTACTTGAAGATGCCAAAGGAATAGGAGATCAAGACTCAGGTGGTATTGCTTAGTCAATTTTTCTGATATATATTGAATAATTTTCCCTGTTTCAACTCTAAGAGTTGAGTCCTCCTAAATTTACTCAATAAAAATCATTTATCCCAAGTTCTAATTTTAAATTTTAAAATGCATCCTGTGCTCAGGTTGTTGTGGTATATCCCGTACAATCTGATTCTGAACAGAATCATTTCAGGAAGATGGGGCCCAGCATCTGGAACTTTGTTGTTGGCGCCGTGGAATGTTAATTTCATGCCAGCCAATTTTGTAGCTCCTCCCTCCATTCCTGAAGATGAAAATTGGGTCACTTCTCAATGCCCAGAATTCTACGCTGAAGATGCATTGATGCTTTCCCAGGTCATTTATCTTGGTTTACTCTGGTTAGGATTGATTGTTCTACTTAATCCTGGAGTTACAATTGGAAAATTCACAAAAAATATCTGAAGCCAAGTTGGTGGTTAATCATCAATTCTATGTGGATTTGGGTGGTAATTCCCCATCATTTAGAAACAGCATCATATTATCCAGTTATTTCCGTCACACTCTTGGTATCCTGACATTCTACCTCCTTGTTTTTAACTTTCTTGGGGAAGGTAACCTTGGTGGGCTTCTGGGTCAGCTTAAGGACCTGAGGGTTGATGCTCCTCACCCTAGAAGCTTGTGCTCCTCAAACTGGCTGTGTCAATGCAGCGTCACTATTGAACACTCCTCTCCTGTCTCCTTCCTGAGTAGGCATTTGTGTTGCACTAACTCTGTTCTTTGACTCATGGGGGCAACTGCAACCACGGCACACAACAGGTGCATTGATATTCTGTTGTTGTGTTCCTTCCATTTTACAATTTAATAAAATACTGAATAAAGTTCAATTAAGTTACTCCCTAATTTTAACTTTTGCTTTTATCTGAATATGGATATTTAATTAATATTCCCCCCCAATATCCCAATTTTAGATTTTTTGTTTCTTAATTAGTTGTTTTTGGTTTCACAATGCCCATTTTAGAATACTAAAAAAATCCACCCATTTTCCTAGATTTTACGCCAAATTAAGCACCCAACATAATATTTTTAAAATTTATGTTTCAGATCTTGTGTCTTGTTTTAGATACCTTGGTATCATTCTTGATTAAAATCCATTGTACACAACATTTGAGTGATTTTGTTTACATAGTGAGTTTCTATTGTGTTTTGTTTTTGGGTTGAGTTTTGACTTACGGCGCTTGGGTGTATTTTGTCACCAATTCACATAGTAAACATATGTACACCAAAAGTCAACTCACACCCTTTTTTTGTGAATCCATGTATTTTGGATTGTATTTTGAATGGTTTTGCTTTGTGTGTGAGTACTTCTTTGCTGTATTGACCCATTTTGCCCATTAACGCCAAAAATCCATGTTAACAGAGTGTATATTTTAAGCTGATAGTTGTATTTCATTTAAATCTGAAACCATTTTGTTTAAACCTGAGGTATTTTTGGTTGTCTCCATAGCTTTTTAACTACTGTATACATGCTAAAATCTTGGTACTGATCTATTATGAATAAAGGAAGCTTATATAAAAATGCAGAGAAAAGCAGTAAATTGAATGCTCAGTTAGCTGGGGGATAGCACAATTGTGCACATTAATGAGTCAATATGCAACAGCTCACATAGTTATTGCAGATCAACTACTAAATGTAACTAATAAGCAGTCTTCTATTTATTAGTGTGCATAATTAATTCATTACTGAATTAATGTATCATCCAGACCATTATGGCTGTAATGGATCCAGGACCATCCAATATGACTTACCATACTTGTTTTTATTGAGACTCTTATTGCTGGACCCCTCTTAAAAAAATCTTCAGCAAGCTTTGTTTCCGGAGAGGTAATTTTCTGGTTTAACACCTTATTATCCTCCCTCCATCATTTCATAATTTCTACACTCTTTTCCTCAAAAAGGTTTAAGACCTTCAATTTCTTTGTCAGCTACATCTTTCATTTGATGAAAGATCTTGTCAACCCCTAACAATAGCTTCAGCAACTCCCAAGCATAAACTCAATTTCCTTGAGTGGGTGTCCCTTCCTTAGCAAAGTATTCCAAATAGAGTTCTTCTTAAGCAGACTTGACCTCAATCAATGACTCCTTTGGGAACGTCCTTGCTATCTCTAGATACTCCCAGATATTATCTTGGGACCTTTTGGGAACCTCTTTAGGGGTGGCAGAAGTTTCTACCCTAAGAACCTCAAGCTTGGCCTTTTTTAAATAATAATTGTGAAGTCATAAATGGAAAATAAAGATGAGGGGAAAGCGTCAGATTTTGACTTGAATATCTTTATTAATGTTTATCTATTTTCACTTATATACCAGACGGGGCATATTTGGCTGAAACCCCTCTGGTTAAGGAATCAATTCTTGATCCCATTATGTGTTTTATGACATAAGAATTTCATCCAATTTGGATCTTTATCTAAAAGATCCTTGCTTTTCTCAACCTATGAGAATATGTACACAATACAAAGGAATCACATGATTCCTTTTGTTTTAATATATTGATTTGGCATGGAGAATTCCAAGCTCCTGGTGCCAAATCCCTTTGAAGTTTCCATACTCCTGATTCAAGCTACCATTGTTTCAACTGGGAACTAGCTGATCAACCCTAAATACCAGGACACTATTGTCTGCATTTGGTTTTTTCTGTTAATTGATCACCTGGCAATTATATTAATTAACCTGCATGGTTAATTAATTCAAGTCAAAAACACCAAGCCTTTACTTGACACAGTTAACTCTATTTTGGCCCAATTATTAAATCCTCATTAATCATATCTGCAGGTATAATTTAATCAACCTTTGGGGTTAATTTTTTGTTTGTGAGATACCTAGTTCCCAAGATTGATTTAGCCAATCTTGCCTTGATTTTGCCGGTTAGCATGGCCTAACTAACAAACCTATATTCTATTCATTTATTAAATATATATACTAGTTTCTATCTAAGAATCTTTCCCTGAAGAATTCCAGAAAAGCTTATCCATATTAGATAAACAACCAAAAACAGAACAACTTTGTATATCTTGGAGCATTTATTTGGTGTTGCAACTGAACCAATGAGGGTATAGTATTTGGAATTGGGGAAGACAACAGTCCAATAGAAAGGACAGAATAATAAGAATAAGGTATCGTTTATTGTAGAATATTGTGATTAATATACTATATAGGGAAAGCCACAAGGCCACAAGGGGATGGCATAGTGGGAAGTTCCATGTAAGGTTTGAAGCCGAGGAATAACTTGTGCGGGAATCAGCAAGTCAAATTGGCAGTGCTCCTAATTAGGATGAAGTACCCGCCATTTGATATTGCCATCATAACCCATAACATTAGATACGTCAAGGGGCAGCTCATTGAGCGCCCCCTGTGTATTGTAAGATACGTTAGCAGGAAATTCCGGAAACTCAGTTGCAACATTAGCTAAACACTAAAATAGACTGTTGTAAAGTCACAATGGTACACTAGTTAGAGCTTTATCAATTGAGAGAAAATATTGTAGATAATTGTAACTAGTTAAACTATTCAATATTACAACACTCCCTTAACAGAGACAATAAAGGCAACAAACATCACAATGGTAATAACAAAAAACAATAACTTAATTTTCCCAAGAAAGAGGGCAGTGCTACCAGGAATATGAATTTAAGTCTCAACTGATATTTCCTATTTTGTTGATATTTATGACAAGACTTCTATTTGTTTCTCTTTTATCATCTTTAGTTGCATATATTTCCGCAAATACTGAAGCATTTTAGCCCAAACTGAGTCAGCCAAAATCCTTCAATTTTATCTCTCATAAATTTACTCCTGACAATATATTTTCAATTTTAAATCACCAGTTAATCTTGCTTAAACATAATTCCCCTATAATATCTTTTTCTTAGAATTGGGTATAAAAGCTATCATAGTTCTATTAATTAAAGCAATTTAATTCTCTTGTTTAGGCTCATCAATAAAATTATTGGCTCAATCCTAACTGTATCGTTTTTATCCTTGGGAAATAGTAATTTATTGGGGATGGTTGAGCACAGCCTTTTATACAACTTCAGCTGTTGTTGAAAAAGCCTGAAGTCTTATAACTAAAGAGGTTAATAATGTTAGCAACACCAATCACTATGGCTCTGAACCCAACTGCTCTGACATCAAAGGCTTCAATATTTAAAAGCAGGAAATAGAGGGATTTTAAAAGTTTTAATTGCCCCTTCTCCCTCCATCCTGACAAGATTTAATCATTTTCTGGTACCAATATTTCTTTACACAACCCACATATCCCCTATTCTACCATTTTTATCAATTTAAAAATAAGGAATCACTAACAGCTTTTCTATACACATACATTCATAAATCCCATGCTCACAAAGTTTCATTTGATTCAGGTGCTCAACACACCATGATCAAATTATCTTTAAAATACAAAATATTGCAGTTAATATAGCTTCAAATACACCCAAATAGCAAACAGTAACAGAGTTTTATTTATAGTTAAGTATTTTCCCTTGAAGGTGGACTTAAAAGAATACAGACCAGTATAAAAGGGCTTTTCATTCCTGATCTGAACTACAATATTGTTGTTGGTATGGACTGACTCTCCAGAGTTAACCCTGGTGCTTTCTGGAAAACTAATACTGTAACCATTAATTGTAATGGTACTAATTTCATCATCCTCAAGGATCCAAATGAACTTATACCAAGAGATACATTATTTGTTCTAAGTCATCAACCCATATGACTATTAACCCTTAATCAAATACATTAATCTACATTTACTAATATGTTAAGTTTCTAGATTTAATAATTCACTCACAAGCAAACCACACCTACTTTTAATCACACAACACCTTGATGTTATAAAAATATGTGCTCAAGGAAGAACACACAGACTCCTTCCTGAGTATTATTTCAAACACAAAATTGACCTCGTTAAAGCCATTTCTAAAATTGTATCCTTTGCTGAATTTCCTCCATGGAAACTAAAATATTAAAGGATTAATTTGACACCAACATTGCCAAGGACTTCATTCAGTTATCTGGTTTACCCTGCGGCCCAGAATTCTGATTTTTTAAAAATAAAGGTGGTGAATTACACCTAGTAATCAACTAGAGTTCTTGGTGCAAGTACTGTTCAGAACCAGTACCCACTACCTTTAATTGTATATATGATTGCACACCTATCAGGCTCCCAGATCTCTCCAAGATTGACCTTTAATCTGGCTATAATCAATTTAAAATCAAAGAATAAATTCTAAAGGCTTCATTCAGAACCCACTAAAGGTCTTTTGAGTGTTAGTTTGCAATTCTTTAAATCACAAACACACCCATTACTTTTGTAAATATTATGAACTAGGTACATGACAGGCTCTCAAATATCATATTTTACCTTGGCAATAGCACCATCTTTTCAAAAACTAAAAATAAACACCACATATATGTGTGCAATACACTCAACAGAATTATCAAATACAAGCTTTATGGAAGGTGTATAAAATTTTGGTTTATGCAAAAGTAACCCTTGTTCCCAGTCAAACTGCCTCTAATGGTGGCATCAAAGCAGACTCTGATAAATTAAAGCTATTGTTATCATAGAAATACCCACTTCCATGAAACAAGCATTATGTTCTCTTGGAATGATGGCCTACCTTTGAAGTTTTATTAAAGACTGTGGCAAGTTATTTACATCAATCAGTAATATCATCAAAGTCAGTGTTATAAAGTTTTTAATTTGGAACCCATACTGTAAAAAACGCTTCTAGATCCTCAAAAATGCCTGGTTGAGGCACCAGTCTTGCAATAACCAAATGATAAGGGTTTCTATGGGCTTGAGTTAAACACAAGCAGTAACACCATATGTGTAGTTTTTGACATCTTCCAACCAGGGCAGCAAGATTCCCTATCTTCATGCTATGAAAGTATAAGTCTGAAAACACTGAGCAATGTTATCTAACTCATGATAAGGAACTTCTTGCAATCTATCACACAGGCAATAATTGAAGGTTTTATCTTAGGGGCATCTTTTTTATTAAATTACTCATCTTTCACAAGCTTCATATTTACTTCAAAAATCAAAATCCACTTTCTCAGTATCAAGCCAAATGGGTGCCCAAGTTGGAGCAACTGAACCTGGACATTCAATAGTAAAATTCAGAGCTGTTCATGGCTGATGCCCTCTTTAGACTTTATCAGCCTAGAGAGGATCACCCAGACCAGGTTGAACCTGAAAAGTCTAACCTATATATAACAGACTATAAGATCAAGGGTAAATACCCTGACACTCACCAATATATCCATGTTACACTAATAAAAAATGATAAATACTTTAATATGTAAAATGACATAGTCTATAGCATTTTAAATGAAAAAGATATTTAATAAATTCCCCCTTGAACAAAGGGTTGGCACTATTCATGACTGTCACAGCTCATATCAGAGTCCAGCTGGACTCCCACAGGGGAGGCGGGCCGGGCCTGAAAGGCCATTTACACAATTGGTGCAATCTTGATGATGTAATTCACAGCTGTAGCAAAGGGACACCAACTTCTATTATGGGGCACAACCTGATTAGCCAGCCCCAATACTGTGATGTAAACAAACCCCAACTTGTGTGAAGTCTTGGGCAGAAGGCACATTGGGCAGGGGGGAGTGAGAGGAGTCTCCTTCATGGTAGAAAGAATGGGCACTCTAGAGTGGCTAGGAGGAAGATCCAGGTGGTGAGTTTGGAAGAACTTCAAGTCAATGGCGTAAGGTGGCTTAACCAAATAGACAGGAGCAGAACCAGGAGGGAAAAGATAGGTGTGGTTGTATTGTGTAGTAGATTTGCAAAAAGATGCAAACAGAATGATTATATTGGTGCAAAAAGAGATAATCCCTGCAAGAAAATAAGGGGTCCTGGGCATAAAGTCGTTTATTTTATGATGTCAACAGTGAGGAAGGCTTCCCTTCCTCACTACTTATACTTAATGTGAATGACTCAGTTTTTTGTGCCACCAGAGGCCTGATGGCATCATCTTCAGTGGTATTTGCAAAATGCTTGGAATATTGTGTGCTGGGACCTGGGGGTGAAAGGGCATTGGCTTCTTCTTCATGGCCATGGGTTTGGCTGCAGCATGCCAAGATGCCACAGCTATTATTAGAGCCCATGAGCAATCAAGCGCCCAATCACGAAATCAAACAATTGCCCTCCCAATTCACCATTTCCTGATAATAAATGGACTTGAATTTGTGTTTATACTCAATACCAGGGTTTTGCGGCACATGGGCCTCACAAACCCCAGGCCATTTGTGATCAGGAAGGGGGTTTCCCCCATGAAGGCAGTTGTTAATGTTTTCCATGCTGTTGGTTGCTTTATCTCTAGGAAGACTAGCTGATTTTCTAGGGCATTATGGGCCCTGACACCTCTACTCAAGCAAAAAAATCATTCCAGCATTGTATTACCTACTATCAGCCAACTAAAGTAATATCAAGCATCTGCTGTCAAGACTAGACCTCTCCTTGATGTACCTGCAGCAACAGAATGACTCCTTAAGGGTGAGTGTGTTGGGGGAGCAGATTTTGATCCTCTCAAATTCATTTGATGATCCTCATCCTCCATTTCACCAATAATATATTTTAGTCAAACAAAAAATTTACTACACCATCTCTTTCACTCATAATTGCTTCTTCTATCTTGGCAGGATCAGCCAAAACATCTTGAGCTTAAAAGGTAAATGTATCTCTAAAAAAAGATTTACATTTGTTTCATGATTCCCCTCTTTGGGTTGCCTTGTGATCAGCAACATTATTTATTATGGTGTTTTCATAGTGCTAGTTTTGAATAATTGAATGCCTCTTGTTGCAAATCCAATCCTTATAGTCCTTCTGGATACATCTTGCTAGGCTGTTATTGTTACCAGAGCTGAAAATATTGTGTTTACTTTGACTCACTGCTGATAAGATAGTCTTAAGCCTTTACCTATCCAGTAGAGGTAACAACTAAGAGTGACCAAAATTATATCAAGTAAGTAAGTGTGTAAAATTGTATCTTGATTTGATAGGGAAGACAATTTATATATCAAATGAGGTTAAAGATGGGGATTGCAGTACATCAGATACAGGTACCCAAGTTCTAGGGGTTTCAGGGAGTGGATGCATTTGCCTGCACAGTAATTCAGCTTCAGGAAGTATGATGCAGGTTGCAGGAACAAACGGCTTTCCATATAGTAACATTGTACACTGTAAGCCAAAAACATATCAAGGCATTTCAGGGCAATGAATTGATTATTAAGTGTATGCTGATGCACAGTAATAGATTGGTTTTATATATATTAACGATATGGATGACCATCAAAGTTACTGTCAGCAGGAATAGTTTAAATCATGATATATTTGGGAAAGTGAGCGTCTGTGAGGATGTGAGGGTTCATACTTAATTAATGTCATTTCAAAACTGCATGGATTATGTTGTCCTTTTGACTTTAGACTCAATTTACAACACCCCTTGACTATGACCCTAATCTTAATAGACTTTGATGTTGAATAAGAGAATTCAGTTTACTGTTTTGTTTTTCTTTACCAGGTATCATATGTCCAGCATAATTCTAGCATGTAGGATTAGAAGCTTCAACCAATATTTAGGTAATAAGATGGTTGTAATATTAAATTGCTTAACTACTTTTGTATATAATAAGCTTCTATTTTGTGGGAGATTTGCTTACTTGAGGATAGCTTATGGATTTAAAATCCAGATTTGGTGATAATTCAAAAGCCTTTCTGGGGAATGCTGGCCTTTAAGATTGATATAAAGCCAAAGCTTTAAGTGGCACTGGTGTAGGCTATAATCTTTTGGTGTTTGTTAAACACTAAGGCAGATGTTAAAGATATGACATCGATTAATTTGTGTTGGATGGTTGCTAGCAGCTTGGCTTCCTTCAAACGGTGGATGGGATTAAATCATGTGGGAAAAGTCGATGCCAAGTTTATTCGGACATAAATAAAAAATATATGCTAAAATGCCTGATAGGATCTTCATTGATTGTTTTGGATTGATATGATAAAATTGCTGTTTGATTGGCTAGAAAGCGGTGATTTAAGGCAGCTTATTGCGATGCAGTGTTTGATATATTATTTACTCTTAATTAGGTGTAGATGAGCAAGTGGATATGTCGAGATTATAATTGATATTTTATAGGCTAGCTTGCCAAGGTCAAACATGAAGGTAGATTAGAAATATACAATCGATAAAAGGCATGGTTTAAAAATGCGCTTGACTAATTAGGTTTCCTTTTATTAAAAGATGGGGTTTTTTCTCGGATTGGGTGACTAATAAATTACTATGCATGAAATCAGAAAGAGGTGGAGTTACCTTTAACTTTATCAAAGCCAAGTGATTTGATTGGTTGAATACGGCTCATGCCAAGGAAGAAAAGTCAAAGTTAATTGAGATGCAGGTGGGACAATGTACGGCTGGAGTAGAAAGTCGTGGCATTAAAGCAAATGATCTAGATTTAGTTCAACAGCTGCACTTTGACGTTGAGTTTGCATGAATATAAAATTGTAAATCAATTTAACTGAATTTTAAATGAATTTGTTTGAAGGTGGCAAAGTTTAGTCGTGCTGGAAGAATAAATAGGCGTGGTCAAGTGAAGGGGGGCATGTCTACACCAGTAAAGATGGATCAAGTGAAAAGAGTGCATCCCAAGTCAGCAGCACGGGCGTGTGATCTTTGCCGGAAACTCAAAGTCCGATGCGTTGCGTCGGCGGATGGGTGCCGCGGCTGTAAGAGGCGTAATCACGAATGCACGTACCAGAACCCCAGGAAGCGCAACCTCTCCCCAAAGTCCCCGCCCTGCGACGATCTCAGCCAGGGACTTCTGATGCGCCAGATAATAGACAGGGAAATCACTCAACCTGAAGTCAACCTCATCATTACTTACTTTAAAACAATCTACCCCAAACTAACAGCCACCGCTTGCCTCTCCCCCCACGACTTCCAAATCATCACAAACGAAGGATCCCACCAGGAATTCGCTCTGGCCAAGCATCTCATCATCGCCCTGCTCGGCTTCTACCTAGATTTAGGCAACCCAACCCCCAGCGACAACACAATCATCAACTATGCACAGGCTACTGCCCTGATCCCCTACCTCAACCCTACCTCCACATTAGCCCCCCTCATCCAAACCTCCCTTAGCCATGCCTTCCAATGCGCCAACTCTTTCACGTTACTTGTAAATCTTAAATAAACAATAGAAATTAAATCCCCTTTAAAGTCTAGATCCCATCGCATGAACCTTTAACCCTCACCTCAATTAAGCATCTAGGCTGGGATCCAGCTGCCCCAGTTTAAAGAGCACCCAACCAATTTATGTTATTTTACATCCAAGATTCGCACGCATGGCTTTGCCACAATCAACCACATGGCTTCACTTATGAATCCACGCTTGATCCAGGTCCCTTGCATATGAGTCATCATTTTCATTATCAGGTCACTTTCTAATACATATGCTACCCAATTTATAGTACAATGCAGTTATATTTTCCAAACTAGCTTATTGGAAATTTTAAGGTTCAAATAGTAACAACTCAGTAAAAATGAAAAAAATGTATGCTGCAAGATAAAGCTAATGATATTATCTTCCTATCGGTGAAAAATATCAATATTTACCTACTAACTATCAACGCAAAAGTAATTTAAAGTTATAGGCTGGACTTTATTATAGTGTTTTGGTATTGATTTAAAATCAATCACTTTAAACCCGAAATTAGTAAGTCTTTACTATAAAGCATATATTTTTATTTAAGTCAATTAAATATAGGATCAAGAGCTTTATTTTCAAATTTTAAATTATTTAAAAAAATCTTAATTCTTTAGAAGTTATTTTAGTTTGAATTTAGGATGCTTAAATTTATTGCTGTTTAGATCAGTCATAAGGTTCAGGTGGGCTTCAAACCTCAAATTAAGCATATTGTTGCAACTGAACCAATTATAGTTCAGCATTTAGATTGGAAAGGCAACAGTCCAATATAAAAGACAAATGATAGGAATAAGTTTAGGTTTATTCATAATATCAAAATTAGTATACTATAATGAGAAATCACTAGTCCACCAGTGGTGGCACTGTAGCAGGATCCAAATAGAGTGTGAGCTGTGAATATCTAATTGAGGAATCAGTACTTGGAATTTCATGCAAACCTAATTAGGAGATATCCCCCCATATTCTAACACTGGCAGCAGAATGCCCAATGTTATTAGATATGTTGGCAGGTAGAGAGTCAATATTGGTTGCAAAAATATTTTAAATGTAAAATTATAATATTTTATCATTTTTAAATTATGCAAAAAAATTACAGCTGAGTGACTGCCTTGTTTTGATTGACTTTTATTGATTGTGATGAGTATATGATGTAATATAGGTCCTTAGCTTTTCTAATGCATCACTTGTGCATGAAAGCTGAGCACTTCATATATTCTAGAAACATGATTTATTTTGGTTTTTTAGTGAAATCTGTTACATAATCTCTTCTAATGTTATTTCATTTAGCTTGGTATATAAAACCAAAGTACTATATAAGCTTTAAATCAAAAAAAATCTTCACAAAAGTATCAGATCCCTGCTACCAGTACAGTAGTTTACAAAGCTGAGAGAAAAAAAATTGAGTTGCTTGTAAACAAAACTCACTCAAACTTAAACAAAATATAACTTGGGCAACTTAAATATTGCAAATAACTATAAAGCCTTTGGCTAACCAATAAAAGGCTAAATAATAAAGGCAAAGAAACTCAAATCAATTATGAAATTGTCAAAACCGCAGGCTCAACCTGCCAGCAAGGTTCCAACCAAGCAGGTTTGTGACCCGCAATCCAATTACCCGGTCACTCAAAGCCAGACTAGGAAGTCAACTCAGATTACCAAATCTGTCAACATGAACAGATGATGATCCTTCACAGTGGATACCTTGATTTGGCGCTTGAATCATTAGCAGGATCAAGCCACCCCCTCTTCCATCCAGCTGTGTGATCACCAATCATGTTCCTGCTATTCATTGATTCACACTAGCTATATAATCACTATCTCACAATAAAGATTATTATCTATCTTCTAAATATTTTTCCCCGTGTAACTCTTCTAAAACAGCAAAGTTACGACAAAATTAAATCAAGCATTACACAGCACATCCCAAACTAAAAACCAAACATCTCAGTACAACAAACAAAACGGGGTGATGCTGTTCCAGGATCTAAAATGATTTGATCAGTATACCAACAAGGCCAACAGAAGAGCTAAGATGAAAGAAAATAGAGCAAGCTACAAAAATATTTCACAGGTACACAAAAAATGAAGCCATGCAGTATATGTAATGTTTGCATCCTAGAATAGAAACAGAACATTTCAATAGGCAGCTGATGATATCCAATTTGAAAACAGAGCTGATTCTTTGGTTTTCAGGGATCTCATTTGTATATATAGGCTTCAGGAGCTACACAAATTGGGGCTTCTGATTACAATAAAATCAAAGCCATAAAGGTTAAGTTTCTTCCTTTAGTGAGTCTTATCACTCTATTTTAATATATAATTCTATAAATAACAATCTTTTTTGGCTCAGTGAGCAATACAACAGTCAGGCCAGTGCCAGTGGGCAGGGGACTTGGTATAGTGAAGCCTCCATTTAAGCCCAGAACTTTGGTATGAGTAACAGTGAAACTGAGCTACACTTGTCCCCTGGCTCAACTGGGCTTGGCCGGTTTGATCATCACTAGGTGGCTAGCTCTGATTATGCTCCCTTTCTTGATCCCTTGCCGGGCATCTGCTAACCAGATGATCAACTTGGTAGACCTGTTCTAGAACAATTGCTATCCAATAGTCAACTGGATTAAGGATCAGCCAATCAGTCTATTGCTCCTGTTTTCTATTGACCCAAACAACAAATCATCACTGCCCAAATTCTCCAGGAAATTGTGACACTGAACCAACATGACCTGAATTGGGACAAGATTGCAGCCCAGTTGGAGTTTTCCTGTGCTACTATAATGTGTAAATTTGATAAAATTTAAAATAAAGGGCATGCAATAGGGATAATCAAGAAGCAGAAGAAGGTGCCTGAGTCTTAGATTAGCAGAGCATACCCCACTATTCTTGAATTTTTGTGATGAGACTCTAAGTCTCCTCTGACACAGGTCAGGAATCACCTTTCCCGCTGTGGTATCTGGATATTGTACTGTGTGGTAAAGCTCTTTATGCATGAGGCAGTTGCTTCTGTCTCCATGGTATCCAATTTTGAGGGTGACTAATAGGATGGTAGCAAGGGTTCCACATACAATCCCACCCTTGTAGCCACTATTACTTGATACTTGAAAAAGATATCCAATGATTTCATGCTCATCTTGTATTATAATTTTTCCATTACCTTTAATAATTTTGGCAAATTTTGGGAAGTTATTAAGGCTGGTGGAAAAAAAACAAAAATGGGGGCGCTCATTGGTGAATTCATGGCTGTTTTTGCAATCAGATCTGTCTCCTGAACAATATTTGATTACACTAACAGATATGACTACAGCTCAACACTGTGTTTTACTCGGCATTTAGGATCCTTCAAATTCCATATATCAAGTATTCCTAAGCCACCTGATGGAAAATGGGGCCCAGGCCACCAAGATCATCATTGAATTAGGATGCCAAGCCTCAATTTTCCCAGCCGGCCACACCACCATCCATCTAGAGGATGTGATGTTCTAAAATGCAGGGGGCTTTGTCTGGCAGCAAACTCCACAATTTTTAATGCCCTGTGCCTCAGTGTTCAGGATCATGCTTCCCTCTCTGAAAGTCAGGCTCTAGCTGACTTGTTTGCCCATCTTGTTTTCCATTTAAATGAGGGAAGCCAATCAAATAAGGAAAGATAATTGCCATATTGGTGAAAAGCTGTGAGACAATAATTTTAAGCTAACTAAGTTTGGCTCACATACTGGGGCAACAATCCATCAGGATGCCATCCAGTAGACAGCTAGGATGACCGCTCTGAGCAGGATCTATAGTGAGGAAGTGAAAGAGAGGTAAGGAAAGAAGGTGTTCAGGGAAATATGTGTCATCCCAGACAGAAACCAGAGAGTAAGGTCATAGGGAAGGTACTCCTCCTGATAGGGGACTCTATGGAAAGCACCTTGGGTATCAAGGACTCCAGGGGATCTAGGATCATCACTGAAGAAACTGCAGCAGCAGATGTTGTGATTGGTGGGCTTGTTTTCAGATATCAGACTACTCATCAAACATTCAACAGTAGCCATCATACTTCAAGACTGCCAGGAAAGTTGTCCAAAGCATACAGGAGCTGTTATGAGTCTGATCTC
The DNA here is from genome assembly GCA_014839935.2 of Entomophthora muscae. Taxonomy (NCBI): domain Eukaryota; kingdom Fungi; phylum Entomophthoromycota; class Entomophthoromycetes; order Entomophthorales; family Entomophthoraceae; genus Entomophthora; species Entomophthora muscae. The sequence continues at coordinate 27,768 of QTSX02000834.1, read as the reverse complement.
ATAGAAATTAGCAAGGAGGACAAATCCTCTCAAAGTTCTGACAATTAAATCCAAAAGTAACAGCAAGGCAGGAAGAATTTCAAAATCTGCGGATTTTACAAGGGTGACAACTTTCTCATATTCTCTATGAAAATATGATCAGAGAAGGTAGTAGAGGACACCAAGAAAAAAATCCAAGGTATTGAAATTAAAGTTCACAATTTCTAAGTTTTTTGGAACCCACTGTAGTGTTAACCACTAAAAAGGTTGCAGGAAGGGGGATAAGCAAGGTGCACTGACAGGATCAATGTTTGCTTTTAAACCAAAATTGAAATTTTAAAGTAAGCATTTACATTAACCACTAACTTTTAACTACAACTTGAAGACAAAAAATCAACTCAAATCAAATAAGACTAAGCATGAATAACTAATAAAAACTGTAGAAACCTGATGAAACAGACGGGGGAAGCAGGAAAGGCAGGAGTGAAAACTCAGAAAAAATTTAAAGAGAAAGATTTTTAAAGAAATAAGCTCTTAAACCCCTTTTAGAAAACTTCAAACTTTAATTTCAACAATAGGCAAGCAGGTTCCCAGGCGGCCTTTCTTGTCTTTTAAGGATTTTTTTATAATAGGTGTCCTGTTATGGAGCACTGAAGTGGGACATGTTTTAATTGGCTCAGGGATATTTTTCAAACCTGTTTCAGGGGGGTTGGAAGTTTTCAAACCAACTTCTGAAGCTTCATCTGATTGGTGTTGCCTTCCAAATAGACTGGCAGGAGACAGTTTAGAATTGAGAGAAATTGATGGAGATAATGTGGTGCAAACCAATTAGCTGGAACAATTAACTTCAATTGTTCACAACATCAAGCCAGAAAACAACCCAGATTGACCAGTGCTTTTTCCATAGTTATAATGATGGGCAGGGAGAGACATCTCAGAAATCTTAGAGAGGTAGGCCAAAGCAAATCTCACATTTACCATGAGGGCCAAATCCTCCAATGTATTTATGGTTTAGTGGTATTTTGAGAAGATTTTTTGGTTTGATGGGGGAAGAGAGATCTATTTAGTGCTAAAGGGGGGTAACTTTACAAAAGCTGTCTACCAGTTAATAAAAACAATCACTAAAAAGGAATACAATAGGATATGCTTGTTGTCTATTCAGTAAATCCCACTTGGTCCATCATCACCAACTACCCTCACAGGTCAACTCCTCTCACTCAATCCTGTGCCCAGGCCTCTCAACCCAGCACTGTTTCCTCCCCTCTTTTCCCCGCTATTCTTAATAATAGACCCTCCCTTTCATAGTTTAAAATAAAAATTGCTTATTGGAAACATTTATTTTATTTTTCATTTTTCATATTTTTTCCAAAATTTTAATAATGCATTTGTCTTTTTGAATTTTTATTTCTTTGCTGTCTAGCTTTTTATATAATAATTTATGTTTTTTAATGTTGTGTACTTGATTCTAGAGCAGCATTTACTTTTAAATTTTAGAACAGCCCATTATGTTAAAGTCACAACAATATTGTTATTTATTTTAGTTTAATAAGTTTATGTGCTTATTGGGGTTAAAGTAGCATTATGTTATATGAATTCAAAACCATAGTGATAAGCTCAAAGCCAATTAGGAGCCTCAAAAAATTGATTGCTGTAAAATAAAGGATCATCAAAAGGGCTTTCAATACCCAATTATAAATAAATCTGATTGGCACATTCTCTCTCAGGTACTAAAATCTCTTTGAATGAGCCTCTATGTCACAGCACTCAAATTAGAGGCTTCTAATTGGCTTTGTACTTATTGTTATGTTTTTGAATCTATATTGCAGAATACTACTTTAACACCAAAAAGCACATAGCCTTATTAAAGTAAAATAAACAGCAAAATTATTTTGAGTTTAACTCAAGGTGATGTTATGATAAACTAATATTACATAAAATATGGAAGCAATGTAAAGCCACAAGTTAAACAACAAGTATCTATAAATAAGTACAAAGAATATATAAAAAAGAAAAACAAAATGGGATGGGATATAGTAATTTAAAGAAAAATAAAGTAAAAAAGGAAAAATAAAGGAATCAATGAGATTAAAATCATATTGAGTTTATTTGGTTATAGTAACATATAAAAACATAGGCAAAGAAAAGTAAAAAAGATGAGAGAACTTAACAAGCTTCTGAAGGATCTTGATTCAGCAATTACTGAGATCAAAGAGATTGATTAAAGATCAAAGCTAAAGTGAAGACTATGGTCCTCACAGGTGAGAAAATTGACAAGGTCAACATAAAGACCTTACAAGACAAAATTTGGTGGGATACGCCATCTAGAAAGACACCATCTCAAAAATGTGTCCAAAAATACCATCTAGAAAGACACCATCTAGAAAACATCATTTAGAAAGACGCCATCTTGTACCCTATCTCGGATTTCTGGCTAAACTGTGCCAGATAACTTAAAATATTGATAAAAGCCCAAAAACATTTCAAAAACTATAAAAAAACGTATGATTAGACTCAAAATTATCCAAGAATTCTAAATCTACAATAAAAATGTGGGGTCAGCTAATACTAACTATAGTGAGCAAAGCTCCAAAGTCAACACATCCTAAAACAGTTATATTTTTGTATTAAATTTCAAACCTATATTAAGTATATATATATATATAAATATTAAAAGTTTCAAAAAAAGCATACAGCCAGACTCAAAATCATCCAAGAATTTTAAATCTGCAATATAAATTTGGGGTCAGCTAATACTAACTATAGTGTGCAAAGCTCCAAAGTCAACACATCCTAAAATGGTGATATTCTCTTATTAAATTTTAACCCTATATTAAGTATATATATATATTAAGAGTTTCAAAAAAGTATACAGCTAGACTCAAAATCATCCAAGGATTTTGTAAGACTTCAGAATTTTTCAACAACAGCTGCAGTTGTATCAAAGCCTGTGCTCAACTATCACCAATAAATTACTATTTCCCAAGGATACAAGAGATACAGCTAGGATTGAGACAATAGTTTTATTGATGAGCCTAAACAGGAGGAGATTGAATTGCTTGGAATAATAGAACTGTGAGGGTTTTTATACCCAATTCTATGAAAAGGAGATGATAGGAGAATTATGTTTAAGCGAGATTAACTCATAATTTTGAACCAAAAATATATTGTCAAGAGTAGGATTCTGAAAGCTGGAATTGAGGGCTTTTGGCTGACACTAATTTGAAATGAAATGGTTCAGTATTTGAGGAAATATAGGCGACCAAAAATGGTAAAGGAGAAACAAACAAACATTATTCTTGGCATAAATATCAACAAAATAGGAAATATCAGTTGAGACTTAAATTCTCAGTCCTGAAAGATTATAAATCTGCAATAAAAATGTGGGGTTGGCTAATACTAACTATAGTGTGCAAAGCTCCAAAGTTAACACATCCCAAAACAGTGATATTTTTGTATTAAATTTTAACTCTATATTAAACATGTATATACTAAAAATAAAGTTAAAATCAAGTATTTGGAAGAAAGAAATTTATTTTTAAAGAAAGTGGATTATACATTAGATCCAAGGGCCATGACAATGCCTTTGAGATGAGTCAGGCAGCCTTCTCTGGTGTAATATGCCAAAACCTCTTTGGTAACACTTGCAAACTTGACCTGCTGGCCAGCATGCTTGAATACAACAGTTTTGCCTTTGACAGCCTGGGAGTATAGATGATCTCCATGAGCATGCTGAATCTTCAGCTTGTTGACAATCACATTGAACATGGGCTTTTTTACCTTAACCAGGCAAGAAAATTGATCGTGCCAACCTTCAAGTGATGAGGTGGTCTTAGTTATGCCTTCTTTGACCTGCTTATAGCAGTTCCAATTAATCAAGTTGCCGCCCTTACAGATGTGGCAATGTCCCTGGAATACACCTGCCCACTGGTGCTTAAAGTACTGTATGAAAGGAGAAAATGCTTCTTGGTTTTCAATGATGTAATGATCATTGAGAAGCTCATCATAAAAAAAGTTAACCTATTCCTTTTTGACCATGGCCAAAGCAGCAAAGCAATTAAAAATCTTTCTGGCCTCCTTTGTGCCATCCTTGAATACCAGCTTATTGAGGGCTGGGTTTTTCATCAGGTTCTTGCGCAGAGCCTGGCAGTAGTGAAAAAAGCAGCCTTGGGGCCTGATCCTAAATACCTTGATAAAGGTGTTGGCCTGTGCAGCCTCAAAGTCAACCATTAATGTGGTATGATAGGGAGGGGACTCTGGAGCTTTTCTGGTTGTGGCCTGTTGCTCCTGGGTGGCCTCTGGGTTGACTTTCTTCTTCTTGTGGCCCCTTTTCTCAGTTGGCTCTTCTTCAAGCGTGGGCAAGATGGTATCCAGTTTTTGCTTGAGTATATCCAAGGTGTGAATGTAAGTATCCTCCCTTTTATTAGGGGGAAAGAAGAAGACAAAGGGAATGGTGTGTTCATTGACCTGACCATGAATGGCCCAAAGCTGATAAAATAGCTTTGAACAAGAGGCAAAAGTCCCATTGGCAAACCAGGTATCACACTTTAGAAGGTGTATGAGATCCTCTTGTGTTAAAAAGCACAAAATACGGTTTGTTAAACCTTGCCCATTGTTGTCTAGCAGAAAGAACTTTCCAAGCATGGTAGTCTTCTGGACTTCTGAAAGTACAAGCTCATCAATGCTTCTAGCGCTGACGTCAATATTGGCATCAATTGACTGTTGATCAGTCACATACCATTGGAGTCTGGTTGTTTTTCCAACCTCCTCTCTCTGATCTTCATTCAGGTAAAGGAGAGCATGTGTTACCAGCTCAGTTTAAGTCAAGTCCTTGTTGAAAGGAATGGCTTGGCAAAGGTACCAGTGCATAAAATAATAGAGGATCATATCTGAGCCCAAACATTCATGCTCAATGGTGAGCTCCTTGACTTTGGTAAACCCAATTGTAGTTAATTGTGCGGGGCAGCCTGGACTATCACACTGGTAGTGATGGTGTGCCATATTTTTTCTCTGGTCATTGCAGGTCAAAAAAAGCCGTCCTTGATAACGCCAGCACCCCCCCCCTTCTTGGTCATAATGGGAAAAGAGTCGTGGAAAACAGCCAGAGCTTTAAATTGCCTATTAACATTGCAGATATTGGCAACTACATGTAAGTCCCACTCTAGGATGGGCTCCTCCTCTGAGGCTGTGGAACCATGGTCACCAGAGTCGTTTTTAAAGTTCTTTTATTCTCATCTCCATCATTGAAGTGCATGTGCTTCTCCTGGGGATCAGAGGGGGAGTAGACAAAGGGAGAGTGGGGAGGGGTGGGGCTATCAGCCTTAGGCTTGGGGGAAGGTGTGGGGGTCTTGGCAGGCGTTTTTTTCTTTAGGAGGCTGCTTGGAGATGGTAGCCTTGGTCTTTCTTGCCTGAGCAGGAGCAACCGTGCTCTTGGGAGCCTTGGGGGTAGTGTTGATGGTAGGCTTGGGAGGCATCTAAGAGTGAATTTGCGTCAGAAAAGTTCAAATTTGAGGACAATTTTTAAAGAGAAAAATAAGAATGTTTTAAATATAAAAACAGTCAATATTTTTACATGGAATTGTAGAAAAACTCTCAAATTATATACCATCAAAATTATTATGTTTTTTATTATGTAAAAATTAAAATTTTATTAATAGTGCAAGTATGCAAAACTGTGAGTTTTGACTGAAAACTTGCAAGTGAAATGGTGTTTTCAAGATGATGTAATTGAGATGCTGTAGCTCAAAAATATAGTGATTTTAACCATTTTTATATTAAATTAAGAAATCTACAATGGAGCTACCTCAACTGGGCCAAAGAGTAAAACTTGAATATCTTAAAAACTAGCTTATACAACTGGGGTTAAAAAGTACCCAGTTGCTTAGAGGAGATCAAAAAATATATATGCAAAGTTTCAGACGGTTTCTCAAATTTTTTATTTAAGTGAAATTTGGCGCTGAATGGTACTTTTTAAAAGTGTAAACAGTCAATTTGTGATGGTGTGCTCTTTATAGCATCCTATGACACCATATGTTTAAACAGGTTAATTCTTAGTGCCACATTGGTGGGCGCCACTCCTATTGGACACTTAGAAGCTTAGTAGATTTTGTAATGAGCGCATTTTGCACAACAGAAACACCCTCATTACTAAATAAAATCACTAGTAAAACATTATATTGTTGAAACACAAATAGCAAAGCTTATACTATGATAAGGAATAAGGCTAGCATATGAAACATGGTTTTTTGAATGACTGTATTATAGGGGGTAGTACTATAAAAGTGGCACTAATTTAGGTTGATTTATTATATGGAGTCTTAAATTAATACCATACTTTATTCCCAATTAAAAAGGGGAAGGCTTGGATTTATCACATAAAAGTATGATTGTATAGACAAACAAAATCAAAGATAGCGCTGCAGCGCCGTTTTGGTTAAAGCCTAGGCGCCACAGCGCCAACTGAAAATTATTCCAGGCGCTGTGATGCCGCCTTGCAAATATTTTAGTTGCTGTGGCGCTGCTTTTTAGTGGGTTGGATTTTGTCATTACAATCATAAATCTACTACTGATCCAAAATATCTTTTTTATTACCCTATTGAGACTAGTGCTTAGAAATATGATTAATAATTAGATTAACATTTTTGAGATTCAAAAATGGCGCTGCAGCGGCGCTTGATGTAAAAGTAAGGCAGCGCTTTGGCATCCAAAATGTTTGCAAGGCGGCGCTGTGGCGCCTGGAGCTTTTTTTGGGTGGCGCTTTATGTATAATAGGGACAGCACGGTGGCGCAGATCATTGGGTATTCTGCAGTGATGATCCAAAATCTACTGCCAATTGAATATATATAACTTTTATATTATAAGTTTATGACAATGAGGTTGCAGTATTCTATTCTGTGAGCTCTGTCATGATTGGCATCATTGATTTCATACTGCTAATTTATGGAGTTGGCTGCTGTAATCCTAATCTGTGGGCTCCATAATAATTGGCATCATTGCTTGGTCAAAATTTACAACATATCCCCCCACTTGACCAACCACTACTTTCTTTCTTCATCATATGAATCCCAACTCCAGCAGCAACAAAAACAACAATATGTGCCAAGCCTACAACGCAATGATGGCTTCAATGGACAAAGCGGAGTGTAACACCTTTCAAAAATGCTGCACTCAGTACAGATTAGTTTCTTGAATCAACTTTAGGCTAGTGACTCCCAGTTTTGCAAACATGACTGTGCAACTACTGTGGCTGGATCTGATCATAGTATTGCCCCAAACTCTAGTGCTGGGGATTTCCCTGATGAGGACTCCATGTTTGAGGAGCCTCTTCCTGTCAGCAGTGCGCCCCCCAGTGGCAATCCTTCTGGTGCTCAGCACCCCTTTCCTCAATGTCTTCCTTCTACTGGCGCATCTCTCCCTACCCCATCTGCCATGCTTTGCGCCTGCTGCAACTCCAATAATGTGGTGGTAGACTACCCTAACCTTCTTGGCAAGTTTGGGATCTGCCACCATGAGGAGACAATGTACAGCTGTGTACAGGCTCTGCATTCTGACAAGGATGTGATGACCTCAATTTGGGCAAGGGAGTTATGCCACAGCTGATACAATGTCTCCCGTTTAGCTGCTGAGGTGTGTCTAGGGCTGCAGTCAGCTACCTTAGCCCCCCAGTGAGATCTCCACCCAGCATGCTCATACCATTGCTATCTGCAATGAGCATATTGACAAGGTAGCTTGGGTTTGGGCTCTTGAGCTTGCCGCTGACCCCTTCTTCCATCAAACCTTGGACTTACCCATCCAAGCCAATACCAACTTTTGCTTCTCTGCCACATTTAAGGCATATCTCCAAGCTGTTATCACTGGCAATGCTTTCCTTTACCTCCCTTTGGCTGCTTCAAATTGCCACTTCATGTGATATCCTCCTGAGAGTTGCCAGCCTGGCCAGCCTGGGTAGGCTGGTTGTTGTTTGGAGCATTACCACTCCTTGGCTTACCAGCTCCGCATCCCCCTGCCTCTATCCTATTCCTACATGGAAGATGTGTTGATGGACTGTTTCACCATAGGTGCAGTGTTCTCTGCTTGTGGTGGCTGGGGCTGTTTGGTGCCAGTCAGTCAGATCCAACTTCCCTTGTGCAACTGGTATTCTATGCCGTGCAACTCCCAGTTGGCCTGGGCATAAATGCTGATGATCCTGGCCCATGTGCACCAGCGCCTGGACAACAACTGCTATATGATCCCCACCCATGAGCGCCCAGTAATCACTATTCAGCGCCCTGCCAAATATACCCGCCCCACCAACTGAAAGCCCTTTCCTCCTGCCATGTCTTCTGCTCAGCAGCGTGGAGGCGCCTGCAACACAAGGGACCAGTCCCACTGAGCCTGCTGTTTCTTGGAATAAATTTGCTTTGCCTATCCTCTTTTTTATTGTTTCTATTATTTTTTAGTTCTTACTTTTTATTATATTAAGTTTTTAATTATTTTAGTTATCTTCTAAATTTATTGCTTATAGAAATATTGTTGATTAGTGGAGTTTGTATGTTAGGGATTCAAATCTGGCACTGCCATGGCGCTAAATATAAAAGTAAATTGCCACTGCGGCATAAAAGATATCTGCAAGGCGGCGCCCAAGACTTTTACAAATTGGCGCTGCAGCACTTTCTGTTTGTTTAAGATGGTGCAGCAGCACTTAAAAATGGGTAGTTCTGTAGTTGAATTCACTAAGTTTTGGTAACCTTATTTTATTAACAGACTTTTTATTTTAATTTGAGATAGCGTTTTTGTGATGCAGTTTTTTGTGATGGCATATTTTGGGGTATTTATTAAGTGTTTTTATAATTAAAAAATCTTATTTGGATAATGCTCTTTTTATTTTGATTCAAGATAGTGTTTTTGTGATGCGGTTTTTTGAGATGCTGTATTAGAAACCAATATGTAAAAAATAATTATTTAATAATTTTTATTAGCTTTTTCTTAATTTTACTGATGTAAATCCCAACGCCATCTCAAAATAAATTTGAGATGGAGACTTTCAAGATAGTGTTTTCAAGATGGTGTATTGCACTGTTTTGACAATGGAAAAAGGCGTTACAAATAAAAACATATATACTCCTCTTTCTTAATTATACATCTAGTTCAATTACTAAAAAAATCCCTGAATCAAGCTTCCTAAATACACCTATTTTGACAATATTTTGATAAAATACTACTGGTATTAATTAATTAAACATATTTCTATAAAGAAGTGTTTAAAATGTTAAAATTGGCCATTAACCCATGACTTGTTGATAAAATAAAAAATATATGATTTTTTATGAATTTTTATATTTATGTTATAGTAAATGAAATCAACTGTGAAACTTCAAATAGTTGTCTATAAATGATGATCAGCTATACTAAGCAGTGAATCAGTAATGTTGCCTGCACAATAGGTTAATTAGCTACTATATAAGCAAAAGAATAGAGTTGATGGACTATCACTGGGGATTTACTGTCAGTAAATACCTCTTATCAACTATATATCACCATAAAATATTATTGCCTGTCATTTCCTGCCAGTAAATCCTTTTAGATATTGGTAGCTGCTGACTATTTGTCAGGAAGCCAGTTGTAAGTAGAGGCCTTGGGCAGCTTGGGGTGAGGTACAGCTGAGCCGGCGGGTAGGGCCACCATAGAATGGGTGCTAACTTGATAATATAAGATACAGATTGCCCGAGTAAGGACCAAGGTCTGGAGTTGGGGGCCATGGAATCTACCAATCCTGTCAAAGTAATGTAGAGTACTCCAAACAGTTGGGTAGAGGTGGTCTTGGCTGCGGCAGTGGGTTCCAACGGGCGGTCTGGTTGTGGTGTTAAAGGAGGAGTCATAGGAACAAAGTAGGCAGGCAGGTAATTGTACTTGTCTTTGAACAGTAAGGGCGGGATCTTGACCCTCTTTCCTTTGCGTCCTATGTACTTGGTACTTCTAGTCCTTGCCAAAGGGTCAGCAATGAGGATAGTTTCCAAGCCGTACTCTGAATAGGCCAGGTTGGGGGGTATTCAGTAAAATGCACAGGTCCAAAGGGGGCTCCTGGGGGATGGTATAATGCCTGGGACAATTTGGCAGGTTAGTCTTGGGGGAGGGCGGCGGCCTGGTGGTCTACTTGACTGGAATTAAGATGGAAGATCACTAAGACTAGATAGGGTAAGATTTGTTCAAACCAAAGGTTCATAAAACTTTATTATCAAGAATGACAATGGGGGTTTTGCCGTTCCGCCAGGGTTTTTATACCCTGGGACTTTGCTTCTTTGATTTTTGCAGGGTTCAGGTTTGCAGACAAGGCACTGGCGGGACATGGGTCTTGGCTTGGAGTCTTGAGGGCAGCAGATCCAGGTTGTGCCTGTTCTGGCAAATCAGAAAGGTGACGCTTTGTTTTGCCGCCACTGTTCACTATGTCACCTGAGTAGTCCAATTGCACTACCTCTTCTGGGCAGGAGACTGGCAGTTGCTGGTGGCCATTGACAAGTTTAAAAATAGGTTTTGTCTTAACCTCCTTAAGGCAAGTTGCAACCTCTGCATAGGTTTGGGTCTTTGGTGGCCCAAGGTTGGCATCAATCTGATGACTATTTGTGGAATTGTCTCTGGGGGGCTGGCGTGTCTCGGAGTAACTTGTTAACTTGGGTTTGCAATTTAACAAGCGGGCAGTCCCCTGTCCACTTTGTGTGACTTGAGTGATCTTTGGAGGGTCCTCTGTAGTAGTATGGCGGAACGCGGAGTAATTTACCAATTTGAGCCTGTCTTTTAACAGATTGGCGGGTCCTGGACTGGTCTCCTGGGAACTGGGGCTTAACTCTTGGGTTTTCAATACAAGTATTGAAATGTCATTCATGACACTGTTTTTTTTTAATATCCTAAACATGATCACCAAAAGATCTCTGTATAAGTGGATATTATTTACCTTATAGCACTCTTGGTATAGTTAAAGGGATTTGCTGCCAGTAAATCCCTCAACCTGAACCCAATTTGAAAACACCATTAACCAATTTTAGTATTAACTACCAGTAAATTTGACCTGTCATCTAATGTAAAATCTATTTTAAATTCCTCCAAAAAATTTCTGTCAGGAACCACTTCCTGATATCATTAATTATTTTAAGGAGTTTATTTTAGTTGTCATCCTTTCCTTAGGCAGTTAAATTTTCAATCTACAGTTCCCAATGTTGATTTAAGTTTCCTGAGACATGTTCACAATTTCCCATTCACCCAATCCCTCTCTTGGTTGTTTCACTTCTTGGGTATTGTAAAACTTCACATTGCTTGACCCAGATTATCACTACAACTGTTTCATACTAGTGATCAACTTTGAGCCCAATCCTTCTTTTCTGATATGTAACAGATGTGTTTGAAATCTCTCAATGTTGGAGCCTATGGTTATATAGGTGAATATTGCCCATCCTTGATTCTTGTTTGTTTAATAAAACCTTTATACTGTTCCCAATTTCCAGATTTACTGCTTTCTACAATATTTTGAAATAAGATACCTAGCTAGTGCCTAGAATGCTTACTATTAAGGTTGGTAGTGGCTTGGGTATATTGGCTTTGTTACTATGTATGACTTTCTTCTTGATCTTCTACAACATTGAATTGGTCCTCTTGGTTATGATTCCTGCTATAAAGAATGTGTGTGCTACTGCTGGGTTGATGAAAATGGTCACCTTGCCTGAAGTCAATATGGAATACTGGATGAAGTACAAAGACCTGATTCTGGTGAATTGGGTCCCTGACAATTCCAGTTGTACTTCCCTGATTATTCCAATGACTCAGGTTAGGTAACATCTACTCTTGTACACAGCATGTCTATCCTTCTATTGTGGAAAGACCTTCACTACAGAGGGGAAGATGGGTTCATATGATGATGTAATACCCATAAGCCAAACCTGTGGCTCTGTGAAGCACCCAACCAGTGTGCACCAAGAGGCCAGCTTCACACAAGAGTTATGATCCTGTCTTTTGCAAAAATAAAGCACCATCTGTTGCAGCCAATTGGGTCCTCATATGTCGGCTGATTAGGATCATAGCAAAGACTAGAGGCCCATGGCTAGACAGAGGGCAATTTATACACACCCAGAGTGATATATATAGTACCACTCAAGGGCAACACACACATCAACATCCTATACAATACTTCTTGTAAGCTAATTAGGCCAGATAATTATCATAATAAATAACACTGTTTCTGCACTCATACCTTTAAATTTAGCACCAATGCTATGAATATAGTGCAGCTGTTCAAACAAAAGAGACAATCCTGTCAACAGCACATCAAAAAATCTGGACCAGTACTTAATGTTTCCAATAAAGTGATTTTTTTATTATTTCTTTCAGGATACCACATCCCAGTTGGGGTTCCGTTTGCCTTGGCTGCCAACTTGCTCTGTTGAGGGGAGGGAAGATCCCACCATAGGAGAGGTGCTAACTTGATGAGATAAGATGCTGATTGGCCTACCAAGGTCTGGTGGAGTGCACCATAATGTCACCTAACCCAGTCAAGGTAATGTAGGCTAGGCCTACATATTGACTGGCTGTGGGAGGGGACGGGTCTGGGCTGGGGGCAGGCAGTCAGGTTTGGGTGTTGGGGGTGCTTCCATATCTGTCCGATAGGCAGACAAATAATTGTACTTCTCACATAATATGGTGGCTGGGTGCTTGTACCAGGCTCCTTTATGATAGACAGTTTGTGGAGTTCTCTGTTGGACCAGGAGGTCAAAGCAGAAGATATTGTCCAAAGTAAACTCCTTGTATTCTGGCTTAAGTGGGTAGTCAGAGAAATGCAGCAGGCCAAAGGGTGCTCTGGGTGGACAATAAAATGCAGGCTGGGTTTCAGGAACTTCCTCGGATATGCAGGCTGTCAGGCCAAGATTTTCTGTTGAAACAGTAGTGAAGTGTAAAACAACCAAAATTAAATAATGAATGAAATGATAGAACCAAGGCCCTACAATCTTATTTATTTCAGAATGGAAATAAAATTTTAACAAGACTTCACAGAGTTTAAATATTATTCAAAATGCTAAATTCAGATCAAACCATCACCTGATAGCTGAGTTGCTCAGTTTCTTCTGGCCTGAGAGTTCCGGGCTCATTATGACCCTTCTAGCCCATCATTTTCTCTGTTTAAATGACCTTCATCTGATAGTCCAATGATAACATCTTCATTGATACTGATGTTCCTGTCATCCTGGATCATGAGATCTTCAGAAACTATAAGCCAGGTACACTTTTGCCCCATGAATTGTGCATCTTCTGAAGTAACTTCTGGGTCACTGTCTGGCCAGATATCACATGGCCAGGCGGCCCAGACTTCTAGCCAAGTATCTGAATTCACTTTGGACTTTGACTCTTCATAGGGAGCAGCAATCCTCTTTTCAGACAGCCCATGAGTTATGACAGGAGTGACAACATGTTGGTTCAGCGCTTCCAGCAATCTAGATTGGTCTGGACTAATCAACAGTCTATGACTCTTCCTCACTCTTCCTCACTCCTCAAATTTGTGGCCAGGCAGGCATACAAATCCCCCTGATTAATCAGATTTGAATTGCTGCCTGTTCTAACTCGCTCATTGGCTAGCCATAAAAAACACGGGTGGGCAGCCCAAAGGTCCACAGGATCCCCAAACCCACCAGAGCCAGATCCAGATTTTGATTCTCCTAGTTGGAGTTTATCACTTCTTTTGGGAGAAATGTCATTCATGATAATTTCCTGCTACTATTCTAAAGCATGAAACCCTTTTATAACAACATCATTATCTTTCCATTATTAACATGATTGATTTTTTGAATTATCTCCAAAAACCAATATAGTTATGAAATTTCAGTTCATAGTAATTAAATCATGTGAACCAAATAATTAAGAAAGTATTTAAAATAGGTCTGTTAAAATGCCTATTAACACTTTAATTTATATTTAGTTGGTACCTTTTAATATCCATACCAGAGTGTTAATTTAAACTATACTACTTTTTTGGATAAAATCTTCAAACCACCTTTCTCAGTTATCAAGTGGTTTAAAAATCAGCAGATATTAATTTTCCCATATAATAATATTAACAATCAATTGGTTAAAATGTGCTAAAAATGATAATAAAAGAAATTGGAGAATCGGGGCATCGATCCCCGTGCCTCTCGCATGCTAAGCGAGCGCTCTACCATTTGAGCTAATTCCCCGGTTTTGCATTTTCAAAATGGGCACGGCTTTATCCGAAATTCAATATGATATATTCCCTATTCTATATAAAAGTTTAGATAAACTTCCAAATTTACATTCAAATGATAAATTTTTAATAAGCTTTCTGATATGTGAGTATTATATATGCTAATTGAATTTATAAATTAGAGCTATATTCATTTTGAATTCTTATTTTGTATTTAACTATAATTTGAAAAATATAATTTTAGATCTTCAAATAATGTGATATGAAAGGGATATTTCTTACCCTACCTTAACAAAGTCATGGTAAATGTTCATGTCTTTTTGATTTTTTTTAAAAAAAATTACCTAATTATCCTTTTGTTAAAAAGCAGTAGGGTTTAAGTAAAACTCATCTTGAAGTGAAAACAACTGAGATTAAACAAAATCAACTCATCTGTAAACAAAATCAATGAGTCTCAAAAAATTGAAGTGATTCCAAATATATTTTAATCAATATAAATTCAAAATTTTAAATTTTGTTTACATCTGAGTTGATTTTGCTTACAGCTGAGTTGATTTAACTTAGCACCATAGCTCTGAAAACTACTGTATGCCATTTTTTTTGAAAATATACAAATATCTTAAGATTCTATTGCAAAAATTCCAACCAGCTCAGTTGACATTATATTGAACAATATACACAAGTTTCTTACAGAGTCACCCTATGAAATGCATTTCATTATGGCCTTATTAACCTAAATCAGGAATATGGTTCACTCATATTTTCATATATTAGCCAAAACCAATTTTCTTAGGTATTGATAAGTTTCCCAAGTCACTTAATTGTAACACTATAAATCTATTCATTTTTTCAGGGATATAAACCACTTCCCCAAGGGGCAAAAAGATGCCCCATCAATTTTTTTCTGTTAGCCAATTTTATGTCAATTTAATAGAAAATTGAAAGCCACTTCAATCCCAACAACAGGATTTCTGACAACACCACTTATGAAAAAATAACACCATTTTTTGAACATTAAATCTGGGTTTAACTTCAAAGAAATTAAAAAAGTCAACATTTTATTAAAAATCATGGTGTCAGAAACCTGGCTATCAGAATTGAACTGGATTCCAGAAAATCAGTCAGCAAAACTTTTTTTAAAACAATTTTTCTGGCTTTTTATTTTGATTAGCTTAGCTTTAGATAACACCAAGCATATACTTCTGGAAAGTATATAAAACAAAATCATGGGGAAATGATAAGATAATGATACTGTAAATTCAGAACCTGAATATAAAAATGCGGGATTGTCGAATCCTTGGTCCAAATTTTGAATCACTTTTGCGGGCAACTCAGCTGAGTGAAAAGTAAAACATTTAATAAAATTAACCATTTAATTTGACTTTTTTAGGTTTATTTAAATTGGCAAATTTCAAATCTTTTGAGCAGATAACTCAACTAACAAAAGAAAAAACCCAACAAACAAATTCAGGATACATGAATCAGAAATGCAGGATTCTAATGTACAATTTGAGATTTCCTGTATGTCAAACAAATCATAGACATCATGTGAAAATTAACAAATCTGAAATTGCAGGATTGTCAAATCCAAGAACCAAGTTTCAAATCATAATTTCAAGGAATTTGAAATAAATATAATTTATGGGTGTCTCAAAAAGGATGTTAAAGGATCTAGAGTGGATTTTTGCTGATTCTTTTAGGAATCATAGGCATTCTTAAAAATCACCCTATTCCAATTTAGGACAGCTAAAACTTAGATCCTACTATTCACAAGATTAACATACTTAACAATAAAATTGACTAAAATATACACATCTCTTTTTGAGTTTAATTTTTTTAATAAAAAATTATTATGTCTTCTTTTAACAACAAACAAGTCAACAAGCTGTTCCCTGGCCTTGACAAAATTATGCAGGGCTACTCTAGGTCTCTTGACAGTGAAGCCTCTGTCTATGGCCACTCCCAACCCGCAGGCCCCTCCGCAAACCACACCCAGGAGTCTGTTCTTTCTCCCGCATCCTCAAGCATGGCCCTGTTTGCCCATCACACACAGGCAGCTGCTAACCCAAATTCCTTATCAGCAATGGCATCTGGAACCAGCCATTTTAGCCATGGGGTCACCCAGAGAGCCCAGGACCCAAAACAGCCAATCAGATGGCATTGAAAAGTTCATAAGATGAAAATATCCCTCCCCCAGCCAATCAGCCTGCAAGACGCAGAAGAAAACTAATCACTCTGGAGATTGTTCTCAAAATGGTTGAAAAGTGAGGGAAGCTTATGTCCCTTGGGGAAATTGCGGCCACAATGGGGTTTGCAAAGTCCACTGTGGCTGCAACCCTGTGAGCCCACGCCAACTGTGGCCCCCCTACCAAGAAGACCCTGACTGGTGCCCGTACTTCAACCAAAGGTGACACACCCATCCCCTTATGATGGCCATTATGAAATGTGACCCGCGGATGCCCCTGGTCCAGGTACATCTCCAGTTGGGACTCCACGGCATCTTCACCAACAAAAGAACAGTGGATTTGTGGATGCACAGAGTTGTGGTTGCTGCTAGAATCTTGTCCAATCAAGTTCTCAGTGGCACCATTTTGGTGGATACCAACCCATACAATGCAACTATTATTAATTTTATTAAAGGGAGGGCAATAAGGACCCGTAATGACGTAATATTCCTTTTGTATGCTAAGATCTTGGCCAGTATCCAAGACTTTGGAGAGAAGCATATCCAGTCTGACGTGTACAAGCGCGGCCCAATCTTGTATCGTTTTTTAGGGTTTTATTGGCAGTTTCCCCATTGGGCGTCAATTATTACTCAGCAATATTGAACACTGCAGATGGGTATGCCTACCAGACGGAGCTCAAGGCCATGCTGGAGGAGTGGGCCACACAAAACACTGTGCACACAGTTGTGCTGAGTGCGGAGATGGAGCAGCAGGAATGGGCTACCAAAGAAATCAGGGCTGTGGGCCATACCTGCTGATCCTACCCCATCAACTACGCCAACATGCATCTTGCAGATGTATGTCTCTACAATTTTGGTTCTGCCCTCAGGCGCTTGAAGCCTGCCACCTACAACAACCTATGCACTCAGATTAATAAGGGGTATGAGCTTTTCCCTTCCGCGTCTGTCCAGGACTTATTTGATCTCCTCATCTTATATGCAAGTGATAGTGATAAGTCCAGAAAGGACCCTTGTCTCCCCCCCACGCCAGTCCATCTGTTTTTTCAAGCCAGTATATGTGACAGAAGAAGAATTCAAGCAATTGAAGCAAACCGCTCTTGCTGCCCCTTCCCAGTCAACAGACTCTGCCTCCCTAACCCCCCATCAAGCCACCTGCCTTCCAACCCTGACTCCCAAGCCACCACCCATTCCCTCCCCACTATCTCTGATGCCGCCCCTTTCACAGGTGCAGATGAAGGTAACGTCCATTCCGCCCATTCCCTTCTCTTCCTTTCCTTTGATTAGTAAATAGATCTTTTCTTTGTGACAACTTATTAAAATTGATATTTCTCTTTCAATTCATACTTAATAATATTTTCTTTTTACATTGTTAGCATTCTCCATATGTAAAGAATCTTGTACATTTGATGTGGTAACATATAATTATTTCCATGGATATTTTCATCATTGTTAATAAATTAAAGACAATAAAGATAAATATTACATTGAAATATTGCAATTAGACGTCAACTCTTGATGTTTTGATATTATGTGCATAACTCAATGCATTTTGTTTAATAAAATCTATTGTAAATTTGGCCTTTTCCACTATAATTTAATGAAATGGACTGTGTTTATATTAGGGCCATTAACACTTATTACAGATATTGAAAATTAGTGCATTTTATAGCCTGTATATTTACCTATTGGTAATAATTCTGTAAAATTTTCAGTCAGATTTTACGAGGTAATAATAATGTAATGTGTTAATAGATTACTGTTTACTGTCATTAATTGGCTGATTTTCTTTGCTGCAGCAGTTGTGCATTTTCTTATATTTCTGCACTAGCATCCAATTGGTTGGCTTCACATCCAATCACACAGGTGATAGGAAAACAAGCCGCCACCCCAAGACTGGACGTGGTCAGGGTGGCAGCTTGTTTTTCTATTGCCTGTGCAATTGGATGTGAAGCCAACCAATTGGATACTAGTGCAGAAATATAAGAAAATGCACAATCACCACATCAAAGAAAATCAGCCAATTAATGCAGTAAACAGTAATCTATTAACACATTACACTATTATTACCTCATAAAATCTGACTGAAAAGTTTATAGAATTATTACCAATAGGTAAATATACAGGATTTAGAATGCACTAATTTTCAATATCTGTACTAAGTGTTAATGGCTCTCTAATATAAACACAGTCCATTTCATTAAATTATAGTGGAAAAGGCCAAGTTTACAATAGATTTTATTAAACAAAATGCATTGAGTTATGCACATAATATTAAAATATCAAGTCTTGACGTTCAATTGCAATATTTTAATCCAATATTTACGTTTATTGTTTCTAATTTATTAACAATGATGAAAAATATGTATGCGCTGAATATAGTACTATAAAAACCAGTTTTTGATGGAATTCAAACAATATGTCAACAATCTATAACTTAATCTTCAAATGAGAAGCACACCTTCAAAAGGTTGTCAAGATAGAAAGAAATATCAGGGAAATAGTGACAGGGAAGCCTTTTAAACAAAGGCAGCCACTGATACAGTCAAAAGAAGATGCCCTGGATAAGTTGGGAAATATTATAGATGAAAAAAATAAAAAAATTACTTAATCTACAGGGAACTATTTTATCAAGTCTTGAATTCAACAACGGGCCTACAATTTGTGGGTTTCTGGCAGGGGTCCAAAGAAAACAATAAGAAGATAAAACTAATTGAAGGAACAGAAATTCAGAAGGAAATTAACACCAACAAAGAGGAAACCAACCAAATGGAAACAGATGAAATATGAAACACAAGCAAGAAGCAGAAGCGCTTCAAGAAATACAGAAGCTTTATCAAATGAAAATCAAGAGGAAGCACAAGTTGCAAGAAGAATAAGAAACATTAAGCCTAAGAAAATTAATGAAGAGCATCCAACGCTCATGAAGTTTGCCAATATGGCGCCTGTGGCTGAGGGGGCCACAGGGGAAACAATCAATAAGTTTTTTATGTTTAACTTATATTTATTTTAGTCATCACCAGGGATGGGGATGAGGTTGCAGAAGTGGCGGCTTTTACGCCAAGTTGGTTTTATGGGGGCTACCAGTCACTGGTGGCCCCTATAAAACAAATAAATAAAAATCAAATAAATAAAATAGTTCAACAGAATATGAATACTTTTTTTAATAGTGAAGCTCAAGATAGGGAATATCAACCACCTGCAGGGTGCTTGCCATGGATAAGGGAAGCATATGAACTAGGATCAACAATTAAAATCAAAGAAATGAATGAAATTTGCGGGGATATCAGACTGAACTTTGATGAATACATTTATGAAAGCGTTCAAAGGTTCCCCTTCACAAATATCAATGAATACAAAAAAATTTAATAAAAACTGACTTTCAAATTGAAATGAATATTTAAAATCTGCAATATTTAATGGAGTTTTTAAAGCTCTATCAAAAAAAGTCGGGGTTGCAGTCCTTGTGAATAATCTTAAGCCTTTATTGATATTGTTTGCCGAGGCCTGGGGGGCTGATACAAGTCAGGCACCCCTGGAACCCTCTTCAAGTTCAACCAAACATCCTATATCAATAGGTTAATACAAACGTTCAAAAAACTGTGCATGTTCTCAGAGAAATATACCTTGCAAAGGATCCACGTTGCGGTGTACCTGGGAATCCTGCTCCATTGCATACTGAAAGCCAATGTGAAAAAATAGAAGACATTCCTATACAGATCAACATATGCCGCGTAGCCCTAGACCACCAGAAAACACCACGGGGATACAGGACAGTTGAGCACGTCCTCTATGATTCATTTGCATTGGCAACTCTATACGGGTACTATGTGCCCCCCAAAAAACCTGCTAGTGGATTCCCTCACCCGTTTGCCTTTTAAAGACGGTCAGCCACCACCAGGGTGTTGAGTGCCACCCCTCTAGCAATTGGCGCCAGAGTCATCCACCACATACAGAAGAGTATGTGGTCCCAATTAGATGCATTAGCTGAAAATTTAATTTTGGGGTATAATTCCCCGGAATAAACACATTCCCCTTGCAATTTTCATTCCCCCAATAAATCATTTTCCCTTGCAAATTAATTTTTTTATTTTATTTTTTTATTTTAAATATTAAAATTTTAATACCAAATACTTCACTATTAAAATTTTACTGGTAAAACTTTAATTGTGAAATATTTAATATTAAAATTTTAATATTAAAATATTCACTGTTAAAATCTTTAATATTGACATATTTAATATCAAATATTTTGATATTGCATAAATCACAATTTAATAAAATTTTTACATTTTGATTATTTAAACCTAAATATTTTTTTAAGATTTATAATTAATATTTTAATTTTAATATTTTAATTTTAATTTTAAATTTTAGTATGTAAATTATAATCATTAATATATCTAAGTATATTAAAAGACTTTAGTTATAGTTGCCAATATGTCAAATAAAAAAAGAATTAAAAATGTTTTTATTTACTACTTGTTGAGTACGGGTCCATTTATCACAAAGATAAACATGGAGAATTAAATTTATCCGCATCATGCGGCCCGCTCCACTATTGTTCTAAAAAATGATTGTTTACAGCTTGAATTACCTTTCCCTTGTAATATGATTTGATACACATATTCAATATAATTGAACTGTGTCCTAAGTACAAATTAATAAGGATTATATAAAAATCATTGGTTGCCGTGTTGTGTGGCTATAGTGGCACTGAAATAACAGGGATCATATAATGACACCCAAGGTCTGATTTGTGGCGTAAAAAAGCCAAAGTACCAACAACAATTAACAATTATTTAAATAAAAAATTCTATTTCAATCTTTTTTAATTTATTTATTTGGTAGCGCAACAGTCAATAAAGTATTCAGTGCATTATAATAAAAATATATTCTTCATACCTAGTATAGTTAATTTTACTTACCTTTTCTACGTATTCTTATATGTCTATAATACAATCAAATGTCACATTATTATATATAAATAATAATTTTTGAGACCTAATAAAAACAAAATAAATAAAAATAAAAACAAATTAAACCCAGAGAGCCCATTTATCTGATTGGCTTGGAGACCAGGGCTTTTGGAAGGAAGGATTCCAAGTGCTCATAGAAAGCTGCCACCACATTGGGTGGCATTGCAAATTGGCTGACCTCAAGAATATTGAATAGGTCCTCAGTGTCCTGAGGAAGGCCTTGTTTCACCTTATTATTGATCCAACCAAACACCTCCTTGATTGGATTCAGGAAAGGGGAATATGGTGGGAGGAAGAGAAGTCTCATTGAACAATTGGTAAGTCAGTGGCTGGAGGTGTGGCTGTTTTTGTTGATGGGGGGAATTTGGACACAACCAGATCCACTTTGTGGAGCCCAACATTATCAAGCACAACAACATTGGTTGTGCTGCTGTAATTTATCTGCAGGTACTCCTTGACAGCTTGGAGAAAATTGAGAAAGGTCCCACTGTTATGGGAGCCCTTAATCATTTGGTATTGATCCAACCCGCAAGGACCAAGAAGCACAACCATGGAATAGGTTTGGGAACAGACAGCTTCACAATGGGCTACGCCGTCCTTGGTCCCCTTCTTGACCCACCCATGCCTAGACCTGAGTGAGGAGTAAAACAACAATTAGTTGATATAGAAGAACTGTACGTTGTCAGTCTACTTTAGTGCCAGATATGTCTTGGCATAAACGCGTTGATCCTAAATGGTCTTTTCACTGTTCCTATTGTACAGAGAAACTCCGAGCACCTTCCAAGAGAAGCCCAAATCAACCATTGTTTTGTAAACAAGGGTTTTAGAAACAGAAAGCCCAAACTCTGTGGCAAGCATTGATTGGACAGCAAGTGTGTCCAGGTGGCAATCCTTGGCTACCCACTGCTTGATTGCATTGATATGAACGGTCTGAAGGAGTTTGGGCTGACACTTAGCCTTGGTGGATTCTGCAATTTGCCCGGTATTGCCAAACTTGGTGTTGATGTTGGCAATGTATCTGGCTGTGACACCAAATTGGGACACAATATCCCAAACCACCATTCCCCCATTCAAGCAGTTGAGGAGAGCTTCACGCTCACTATCTGTCAACCAACGCCGGCCCTTGGCAGGTACCACAGCATCCTGGCTACCAGGCTTGACACATGGAACAGAGAGCTTTGATAGAAGGTGGGATCACGCTTGGTTGCGTTGGAGCCGTCAATGGTGGAATAGATCACAGGCGCAGATGGCTCAACAGTGGCTGCTAATAGCTCATAGGTGGTGTCAAAGACTCAGGGGCAGGAAGTGGTAACTCTTGGGTCAAGAGTGCGGGGCCAGGTGACAACTGGGTAAACAGTGGAGGTGGAAGTAACCTCAGTGTTCCCAGTGACCCTGGTGTAGGAGACTTTGGTAGCAGGCCTTGAGAGTGGCTTCTGCCTGGGATTCAAGCTGGTAGTTCTGGCTTGGGATGAAGGAGGTGGTTAGCTGGCGCTGATACCTTGGGAGGTCTGTGTATCAGCAAGACTCCCCTCAAGTTGGGTTCTGGGTCTGTTCTTGGATCCTCTGGGATGGCCTTGTGGACAGGCTGCCCCGTGGGCTGGTGCAGGAGCTGGTTGGGAATGCAACTGACGGTCCATAAAAATAAAATAAAAAATATATTTTAGATTAAATATGTATTTATTTGAATTTATTGGTTTAGTTGTGGGAGGTTGTTTTCTCTTGATTTATCCTTGAATAGTAGCAGAGTTTCTATATTGGTGATTTGAAGTGAATAATATTGTATACTTTCTGGATTTGGATGATTTTAAAGTTTAATAACTTTTTATGTCTAATTATGGTTATTGAGATTGAATTTTTCATTTGATTTTAGTTGTGGTGGAGCTTCTTGATTTGGGTTGGTGTTTCCTAGTGTGCTTACTGTACATTCAATTTGGATTCCAGTTCCTGCAATTAATATCTGAGTTTACTAGTGGCATTCAAAAGCAATTTGAAATTTGGGTCATGGATTTGACAATCCCGCAATTTCAAAAAACATAGTAAACTTAATGAAAATGATTGATGGATTTGAACGTTTCAAATCTGATTCCAGTTAATTCATTTTGTCCATTGGAAATATGCAGTTTGACTTGAACTTTGCAAAGTGTCTATGAGTTTCCGCGTTTTCAAATATTCAAATAAATACTCAAAAAAATCAATTTAATTAAAAAAGGCCGTCCCACAAAAGTGATTTGAAATTTGGACCAAGGATTTGACAATCCTGCATTTTTACGTTCAGGTTCTGAATTTACAGTAGATTACTTGATATGAAGATATATGATTATATAGCATCATGGAAAGCCACATACTGTCTATCAGGATTTTGGGATATTGACTAATTAAAGGATTCAACCAATTAACACAGGCCAGCTGTCAATCACTCTTAGGAATGGTTTTAACAAAATAACACATACCAGAGGTTACAGGATCAATGAATAAATGACCAAATCATGTCCTGACATCAACAAATTCATGCATTGATCTTACTGAATGGAACATGCAATTACTGCTCATTAATTAGTTCCAGACTGCAAGCACCTCAATATGCACCACATAATAAATAATATTCTAAACTTTAATTATATCTTAGAACAATGGCCATCATATGAACTGTCATCTGCATTACATCTAGAAAATTCCACCATGGACTGGGCTGCCAGGCCAAACACTCTAAGATAAAATGACCTGAGCCTATTGTATTAAAGTAGCTCTGATTAGATATAGTATAGTGTAACAGTCATCTCTGTGAACTAGTAGCCAGTCAGGCTAGCTAGCCCTGGAATATGGCCTAAGTAGACAACTACTCCGCTTAGACCAAGGGATAGTTGTACAGCATCAGAAAGGATACTGAGCTGTAGAAGACGTCAAGCAAGCTCCCTTCACAAACCATATCCACCCAAGGTTGGACCCCCTGTCACAACGCCCTAAAGATACTTCAGTCTCTTCTAGTGCTGTGAGCTAACTCAGACAAACACAGGCAGCTGGGTCAACCTCAATATCAGTTTTCTAATAAAGAGTTGATATTTTAATTCCTTTCCCTAGTTTGATTCTAATTAAGTGAAGAGCAAAAGATAATGCTGTTGCCATACAGTATTAATTCCTATAGTAAAATATAGAGATAACAACTATGAACCTATATCCAGAAGTAGGAAGAAACATCCTAAATTCTTTGGGCCTTGGACCCTGCCAGACTTGCTACTTCTGATGACAACTAAATATTCCAGGCTGTAGGTTACACCAAAGTCACAGGTTCTCTGTACTTTCCTAATTTTAGAAGACTTATGAGACCATCTGGAGGATGATAAAATACCATTGTCTGCGGATTTCTGACACTGTCTATGTACATCATGATAGTCATGGGGCCTTTATAGGTAGTGTTCAATTTATGATGGAAAATTTTGATCCCTGTATAAGATGGGCGTCTGATAAAAGTGCCATCAATTATTCATTAACCAGGAAATTAGACAGGGAATTACTTTCCCAAGAGGGACTAATCATAGATGATGCAACAGTGGGTTTTAAAAATGAAAACATGATTAGATTTTGTGCACAGCATAGGATGAAATTAAAATGGGGCTTAAAGTATTAAATATATGATATCATTTTTTACAAGGCACATGATGTAGAATTAGAGCAGCTTCAGTTCCTGAAATTTTATTTTTCAAGCTACAATCTAATAAAAGCCTTACCCAATATTATCTAACAATGATAGCTTTATTTAACCACAGTTTATTTTGGTTAATCATGGTAAATAATTTATTACTGTAAATTAAGAACTTAAACACAAAAATGCAAAATTTAACAAATCCTTGGTATAAATTTTGAATCACATTTACAAGATGGCCTTTTTTAATTAAATTGAATTCTTTGTATTTTTATTTGAATATTTAAAAATGCAGGAACTCATAGACACTTTGAAAATTTCAAGTTGAGATTCATGTTTCAAATGGACAAAACAAATTAACTGGAATCAGATTTGAAAAATTCAAATCCATCAACCATTGTCATTAAGTTTACTATGTTTTTGGAATTGCAGGATTGTCAAATTTATGAACCAAATTTCAAATCATAAATGAATGCCACTAGTAAACTCAAATAATAATTATGGGATGTGGAATCCAAATTGAATGTACAATAAGAAACTAGGAAAAATCAGTCCAAATCAAGATGCTCCACTCTGGATAAAATCAAATGAAAAATTCAATCTTGATACCCATGTTTAGAAATAAAATTAGGTGAGATGTAAAATTGTCTAAACATGGAAATTATATAATATTCTGCACTCCAAATCACTAATATAGCAACCACAAACCCATATAATGATATATGAGCCACCCTCCTGACAACACAGAATTTTTAATTTTTTTTGGCCTTGGCTATGCCAGGGGCCAAACAAACTTATTTTTGAGGAAGGAAGGAGAGGTGGGAAAGATAAACCATCAGTTTACTAGACTATGTGTTTATGTATTGCTATTAAGGATGCTTGATTACAGTTGACTCTAGAAAACACTAATAATAAAGTAGATCTATATATTACAATTTATTTTTATCATGTTGCCTTTTCTTTAGTGTGTTGATGGTTCATTTGCTGTTGATAAGGTGCTTGTATTTAATTGGATAGTTTCACCTCCAGTTGCCTTGGTGATAGGAAATCAAGTTGCCTCTGCAACCACAGATGGCCTTGGGGAGGCAACTTGATTTCCTATCACCAAGGCAGCTGAAAGTGAAACTATCCAATTAAATGCAGGCAAATTATCAACAACAAATGAACAATCACCACAACAAGGAAAAATTAACTTAGATAAAAATAGATTTTAATATATAATTCTACTTGATTATTAGCATTTTCTAATTCAGTTAATAGTAAACATCTAAAGTTTAGATGTCCTAAAATAGAATTGGATAATTTTTGAGAATGCCTGTGATTCCTAAAAGAATTAGCACAAATCCACTTTAGATCATATGACATAACTTTTGAGATGCTATTAAATTATATTTATTGCAAATTCACTTATTTTTGATTTGAAATTTGGTTTTTGGATTTGACAATCCCACAATTTCAGATTTGTTACTAATTCCATGTTGTCTATTATTTGTTAGACATACAGGAAATCTCAAATTGTACATTTGAATACTGCATTTCTGATTCATGTATCCCACATTTGTTTGCTGTGTTTTGTCTTTAGTTAGTTGAGTTATCTGCTCAAAAGATTTGGAATTTGTCAATTTAAATAAATAAAAAATATCAAATTAAATGGTTGATTTTATTAAATATTTTATTTTTCACTCAGCTGAGTTGCCCACAAAAGTGATTCAAAATTTGGACCAAGGATTTGACAACCCCACATTTTTACCTTTAGGTTTTGAATTTACAGCGTCAATATATATAAATATATGTTATCAACCAAAAAGAACAGCTTATATTATCATTATTGGAAACAGCACAAAACTAGATATGATTGTACTTGATAATAGCACAATTCATGCAGATTTTTTTGTGACTTTATGAGAATTTTACAAAATTTGGAAGTTACAGTTATACTGACCTGCCTCCTAAAGCCACAGAAAAAATCTAAATTATTTGTGACATGACTTGAGGGTCACAAGAAAGATCTGCGGCAAACTTCCAAAGTCAAAGGCAGATTTTGGCAGGTGAAGCTTGGCCACAACACAAGTTGTGGCCATCTAAGCACCTTTAAAGTTCCAAGGGGTCCTGCTAGCCCTGGACAGGGATATTTTCCCTAGAGTCACAAAAAAAGCAGGCTATGTCCAGGCATAACCTCTACATAACCTGGAGGTTCTTGCCCATACTGTGGATGAGGGTTTTGGGCTGGCCTTTACAGCCAAAAATTATCCTCCTTCTTTGGAGTCCTCTCCCACTACAGAAGAGAAATCAACCTAATTGAATTTTTTCTCTCCTGGTGCTGTCCTGCCTTAAAGCAATTGGCAGGAAAACAGAAAAATGCAGCCCACACTTTGCTGGGTTTGCCTGGCTTGCGGCCCAGGAAATCTGGATATAAGATTCCACATATAGTGGAATCCCGGTCAAATAATTCCTCTGGCCTGGGAGTCTCTTTGCCCAAAGAAAATTGTTCTAAGGACATTCCAGCTATGACATAAATGACAAACAGCAATGGGAATGTTGTACCTGAATCCTCAGAATGCACCTAGCTAACCAGGATACTGTCCTCTGCACCAAGACCTGTTGCTCCTATTTCTTGGGCCCAAGCTATGGGTAGATTAGCTCAATGCATTTAACTGGTTCCATCCTGATGCTACCAAAACCCCCTTCTATAAAGCCCCTGTTATCATTACCCCCTCTCATGGATATAATGGAAGCAAGGGCCATCAGGTCCCTTGTTTACAAATTATGACTTATTAAATAAAACCCCTGATATTTTTTTTGCAAATTTTCTTT